>JAVQJD010100583.1:0-35123 GCA_036023655.1 Nannoperca australis
ACACACACACACTCACACACACACACACACACACACACACACACACACACACACACACACACACACACACACACACACACACACACACACACACACACAGTTTAATCAGCTGTTCTTTACCACCACAGCTACAGGATCACTACTTGTGCACACACTGGGACCCAGCCCAGCTGCGCATCATATAACACTTCTTTTAGAGTGACGGGTTTTAGCATTTAACATTCAGAGTTGATCATTTTCTTCATGACGTTTACAAGGAACTCAATTTTAGGTGTCGTTTGGACTTGAATCTGGACTGGGATCAGATCGGGGTGGATGGGCAACCTGGCACACAGACACCGGTACCGAGTGGGAAACACCGCGGATTTCACTCAGCGGTTAGCGTGAGCATCTCCCTCCACTCATCTTCCATTAGAATATCCCCCAGGAAATAAAGAGTGAAAATAATAAACACATTTGATTACATCCTCATCACGATGAGCTCAACTCTGATGTTATTCCAGAGTGGGTTCTGTGGTTGTGAGGCACCGTTCAGCATTTGTTGCACCTTCACATCTTACTCTGGAGTTTTATGTTTGCATGTTTCAGGCAACTTTCTTACTGGGTTTTGAGTTGTTATTACCCGGTAAAGTGAAGAAATAATACTGCAACACATTTATTATTTGGTTTATGTGCTTAAACATGATTCTGGAGAGGTTTCACGCGGTGCCTACCTGCCGCAGCGTCTCCAGTTTCTTCAGCTGTTCGTTGTAGTTGTCCGGATTCTCTCCATAATTCTTCAAGATAAACTGGAGGAGAACAGACAGAAAGAACAAGTAGGTGAACGTGGCCCATTTTAAAAAGTTCCTTCTGTGCTGCTGCTTACACTGAAAAACAAAACCTCCAGACAGGAATTATACATTTTTAGGGCTTCGGCTTTAACAAGAGAATCACATTTCACTTTATCTGACATGCAGGGTTAATTCTTTAGAAAATTCAGATTTTTAACATTCACTTCAAACTGTTGCTAATTAATCAATGAGCTAATCATTGGCCCTGAGGAAGAGCAAAGGGTTTAAACTCTTATGTAGTCTCCGGAGTTCTCCCATCATGCTTTGCCAAGACTTTCCCCTGTGTCCCTGTGAGCCACTGTACCGAGAAGCAAGCTACTTAATGTCAGGTCAAGAGGTGAATAGCCCTGCAGACATACTTTTACTAATGCTTCTGTTTCTGTATAATGAAATCACAGAAGAATGAAAGTCACTGATGCACAATGACACAGCAACAGGACAGGCGGGCAGTGTCCGGGCTTCCACAAGCCATGTAGTGTGCGCTAAGTGGAGCTCATTTAGATATAGTATAGATATAGTATACCAGGAAGGCAATGTTGACGTCTCACGTCTTAGTTCGACTTGTTCCAAAATGACATCCGGCATTTAAAATGAAAAAGAAAATACTACCACTGTCCAATTAATACTGTTGTATTAAAGTTTAAGCATAGTAAGGGTTAATATTAAGGTTGTGAGAGTCACTTAAAGAAATGTGCATATTAAATCATAAAAAAAAGAAAGTGGAGCACCATATATCTTTTTTTTTTAAGTCACACTGTGAATCTCAAACATTTTTCTCACAGCATTTTGAATGAAGGTGTTGGTGTGTGGGCAGTCCATTGCAAAATATCAAGGACTACTACGGAAAGGAGTTACAGTAACACAAGAGGGCAAAGGTCTGTTTTATCTGCTTCAGGAAGGTGCTGGGAAAAGGGTCACCAGATACAGAGGAGTAAAGACCAAGTAAAACCTCAAGCAGCATTTGAATGTTCTTTCTCATAAATGTGAGCCTGAATACAGGTTTTCCAACTTCAATTACAAAAGAAGTCAGTGTGCCTCAAAGTGTACAACAGAGGCTTTTCACAGCAGACACTTTGACCTGTCAAAGCAGGAGAAGCACAGGTGGCCTAATAACATTAATGATGGCTGCATCCCATTTAGGAGAGACAGATCCAGGGCCCTGGTAATGTGTATGTTCACTCAAAGACGTGGCTTATTTAAAGACACTTAATGGTATGGAGCCATTGTTAAGGTTAGTACTTGTACTTGACCTACTTTCACAAGTCAAAATGTCTGCCATAAAGGGGTTATTATGCATAGTGTTGGAAAGTTGTGAAACCACACCAACATCTGCCCTCGTGTCATCATAAAGGTTTTACACAGTGGGAACCTGTTAAACAACAGCGTCCTGTGGTTCAGATCAGAAAGGTGCTGTAGGCTAACAGGTGTGACTGCTTTTTGGCATGTAACTCTAGAGTGATGTGTAAAGTTAAACCTCTAATATCCGTGCTACACGGGCTGTCGGTTAGATACGTCTTCCTTCCTTTCTCAGCAACTTGCTCCATGTTGTGTCAGGTACATGTGACAGTGAGATCACTGTTATTTTCACGTCGGCAGTCTGACTCCTTATTTTAGCAATGTTTACCTCTGCCGCGTTAAATTGTTGGGTTTATGTCTAAATCACTTAGTTAGCCTCTAACGTGAGGGTTAATTATGAACTTCGACTTGAGCTGCTAGCTTATTATTAGCTAGCATGAGGCTAACGTTAGCAAACAAAAGGCAGTGGTCAGGGGGGTTCGCCAGAATCCAGTAGCTAGCTGGCCAGCTACCCGTTCTGGAAAATTCTCCGACAGGCAGTGAGAGATTACTATTAGTTTGAACGTTAGCTAAAGTTAGCTTCTCGGTTGGGTTTATCCAGTCGTCCATAATCCTTGTTTGGTTGACTTTCGACCTCAGCCCTGTTGCTTTATTCCCCCACCATCTCACCTGCCTGACGGACGGGCTGAACGGGAACTCCCCAGCCTCCTTAAGATCCAGCCAGATCATTGGCATCCGCGGGACCGCCTCCATCGCGGCCGACTCTACACGGGACTGTCAGCCGTTACGATGTCAAAACCACGTCGAGAGTTTTGTGGACGTTGACGGTTTTCCAAAAGATAGCTTTCCTCCAAACAACTGTGTCATGTATCCATTTACACTTCAACCGGAAGCTGGGAGCGCACGTGACGTGGTGCTCCCAATATGTACCGCGAGAGGTTCTGGGAAATGTAGTCAGTGACGCAAACTTGAATTCTTTCCTTTTGTCCCATCTGATATGAACCTCAAGGTGAAGAATGTTATTTAGGCAGTCACCAACAGCCTTAATGTTATATTTTAATACAGTTATTCAGAGTTCACATCAAACTGGTTTAATTTTAAAATACAGTATTTTTATGTTTATTTTTTTCAATGTGTCACAAATACACTGCCATATTCACAGCCTCTTTACAAAATCATCTATATCCCATACAGTAACAGAGGATATAACCTGTTATTAGTCCATTAAGACATGGTTTTTGTTTATCTGGTGATAGGTTTTCCAATTTTAACACTTTGCCTAATAGCCAACAGTATAATGAAGAATGGATATCACTGCAGTTATAAAGTAAGTCTCAGTTGACCACACTGTTTTGCATATGTCGCTCATTATGAGCATATATAATTACAGCTCTTAAATGGTTTAAATTTATTTTATTAATAGGTCCAATTTACAGTTTACATTTTGTTAACGTTTGATAAATGTAAATTAGTTTTTTGTTTTATCAAATAAATATTTTGTTTTTAGCTTTTTTTTCATTTTTATATAATGATATTAGGCTGCATCATATTTTTGAAAAGTGATTAAATAAAGTTAATATATTAGTTATTATATTAACATGATTAAAACAAGTTCTAATCCTGCCTATTAGCCTAGGGTACACTCTACTAAGGACACAGTAGAGTTATAACCCCCGTACTGATCTGTTGTAGGCTTACAATTACCCCTTATATAACATTGCCATTGGGAATAATAAACCATGGACTAATTATGCTTTGCCTTGACATTACACTCAGGTCCCTAAATCCATCACTGAATCATTTTTATTCAACACTTACAGCCAACATGTTTAATGAATCAAGTTAATGGTCAGTTCAATTTCACAATGGAATTAAAAATGAGTTTACTTGGAAGAATTCATATTTTCTAAAACGTTTGGATCAATGCGTTATGAACAACTCCAGCTGCACAGACGCTGTGTGCTCGTCTTCCCACACCGACTCAAGCGAATTAAAAACCTCAAAGCGGAACACGGACCTTCCCTTATAAATAAAAGCGTGATGCGTTATGAAATTTTTGAAAACACATCGTGGCCATACGTTAGCTCTGGTCGTTAAAGTAAAGTGTATCCCGTGTGCAGCTTTAGACGAAACAAAAATAGTCATTTTGACTTACTGCAAAGGTTTATACTATAATGACATAGTATTTTACCCACACAATTAGGTTACGCAGTCGACGTTGGTTTTATTTTGGAGGGTCCGACCGGAATACACAGGTTTCAATCTGCCTCACTTTACACTTGTCATGTCGCCGCCATTTTTTATCCCCAAATAATAAAAACAAATGATATTTTGTTTTCGCGAAGAAGTTATGAAAGTGTAACAATCAACTAACGTATATCAGAAATCAACGTAATTAAAAGATACTCTATTGTCGTTCGGAGGCAAGTATACCACGATGCAATTATTAATACGAATACATTTCTTTATAGCTAAACACAGAATTGTAACGTAATAACGTTGTGATAAACACGGATAGCAGCAGTACTGTTAGCAAGTTAGCTTGCGGTTGTCAGTTCAGACATAACAAGGTGTGTGATATCCAGGCTGGACGTTATTGTTTATCAGTAAATGTCCACGCTGAGTCGTCCTCTCCCGTAATGTCTGGAGAATTGACTAGCGGATGTGGAAATAGCTCACTTGCTAGCCGTAACTTCCACCGGAACAAACCTGACTAAATCGGGCGTCAAACTCTATATATATACTTTTTTTTTTTAAATGATCGTCCATGCGTCTTTTTCGTATTGTATCGAGAGAGAAATTAGATTTGTATTGTTATAGTTTGTCTTCTTAATAACGATAAACTGTGTGGAGCGGAGACGAGCTTTCGTTTCTGTCAAAAACATCATGTATATTTTCTTATTTGCAAGGAGTTGATTGATTCTGTCAGACACTCATTATACGAAGTCAGTGGCTTCACTTTATTCATTTAACAGCAGTAATTACACTTTACAGCGAAGTTATTGTATAATAAACCTGTGATGATCTTAAATCACAATGTATTGCTCTAAGTTCATCCACCCAGCAGTACCTCCACCTCACAAATGCTGCTTCACATCAATGCCTCACTAATAATAGTATATTATAATAATCACTGACAGGAACCATTATTGTGCATTATGAGTAATTTTACTTTTGATACTCTAAGTACATTTTTCTACTAATTCTTATGTACATTTTAAATGTGCACCTTTTACTTGTATTACATTGTAGTATTGCTACTTTTACTGAAGTAAAGCAACTGAATATTTATTATCCCCCTGCATTATTGACAGACAAGCTCAAGTTTGGTTTATTTTGTTATAAAGTAATAAAATAGTAAACCGTGGCTGCATCTAATGATGATTTTCTTTATTGATTAATCTGTTGATTTGTAAATGAAATGTCAGATAAATCAAAAGCAAATCTTCACAAGCTCAAAAAAGAGATTGCTTGGCAGTTTGGCTTGATAAATGACTTCAATGATTAATCGCTGTATTAAAATACTTTGTGTTATGGATATTGATCAAGTTGTGCTCAGTTCAAATGTTTCTCTTTGCCTGTTAGAGCATCGCAGTGTTGCTCCTTCCTGCCAGCAGATGTCCCTGGTGTATCTTGGGCAGCAGCTGCTGGAGGCGGCACGATCCGGACTGGATGATGATGTCAAAGCTCTGATGGCCAATGGGGCTCCGTTCACCACAGACTGGGTGAGGCTGATACCTGTTAATTATGGAATAATCTTCACGCTAATCCGTAATGACATGAGTGTGAACGCTCATCTGTAGCCAAGAAACAGAGATTGTCGGCTGTTATTGTCGTGTTGGATTTTGTCACCAAGCCGCGGCAGTGTGCCAGTGCGTAATGCTCAGGCCTCATGTGGAGTAAGTAAGTAAGTAAGAAAAACACTGAGCATTGAGTGTTTTTCCTATAATCTGTCTCATTATACACATATATCTTTGGTGCTTTAACTCTGTACTAAACAGGAGATACCAACTAAACTGCATGCAGGCCAACAAGGTTGCTGTGCAATATGCACTGACAATGATCAGTTACAGTCACACTGGGGTGCAACACTTTACACATTTGCACATGAAATATATATAACAGTTTGCCACATGTCTGTGAAGCGTATTAAACTAACTAACTAACTATTAATCTTATTTTCCCCATTAATCTATTAATAATTTGGTCTACAAAAGCTCATCAAATGTTATGTTTTGTCTGACTAATCCTCAAAACTGAGACACTTAAAAGACAAATTATTGATCAATTATCAAAATAGTAGTTTTGTCGATTGTACTTTTATCCACATTTGATTTTAACACAGGCACTCAGTCTAAATAGCAAAAGGGTTCTTGCATCACATACTTTGTTTAGATAAACCTCCATTGCACCAGAATGGACAATGTCTGTGCATCGTTTTATTCTAATTTGTATGTTTAATGAATTGAATTGGCAAGAAAACGGATCGAATTATTGTCTTTATATAGTTATTATAATACGGTAAGTTGTTTTTAATAATTTAGATAAATGAGATTTAGACATACAAACCTTCATAAAAAATCCGCAGGCACTCTGAGTCTTATTATCATATCTATTTATAACATTCATTCATAATTCACTGCTCGCAGGCACTGTGTACACCACTAATGCAGTTTTATTGGATTTTCTGTTCCTAATGCCACCTGTATCTATTACACACGAACAGATAACACATGTGGACTTCTGTCTTTCATCTGTGACATTTTAGAAACGTACACAGAAGAGTAGTTGCAGTATTAAAGGCCAGTGGGTTTTATGCCACGTTCACATGATGTTTGCATTTTAAAGTAAGGGGAGAAATCAAAGCGTTCACCTATTGAATATTTTAGATCGACAACCTCCCACATCATTTATATGTATGAATTCAAAGTCAGCCGTTAATGAAATGAAAGAGATGTGTCACTCTTGTGTGAAGTAAAGCTGACTGTGTGAATATAACAGATGATCATATAGACGCTGCAGTGTTTGGTGCAGAGGGGGAGACTCCAGCATCAGCTGGTATCACACTGAAAAATGAATGGGAGCTTTTCTTACTGGGCAGTTTGTGTTTATAGTAAATGTGACACGTCGTGAGCAGACTTAGAGATGTAGAGGCTAACAACATAAGAATAAAGCGTATAAGGAGTAAATGCTAACACCAGTGCCTAATAGAATAACAGTAAAGTAAGATAAGTTTAGTAAAGTAAGTCATCTAAAATAGAGAAGTAATATTGAGGTAAAGCATCTCTGGCAGGCTGCAGTAGAAGCTCATGGGGAGCACTGCTCAGGTCACGTGAGCGGTTGCATAATGTGGCTCTGGAGGAGCTTTTTGTCAAGTCTGAAGAAATGACTCAAATGACATCAAGCGTGTTCTTCTTGTTTTGTGTTTAAATGATGGAAAGTGGGGGTCTGGAGTTTGAAAGTTTACCTGGCAGGAAGGGTCTTTTGAAAGAAGAAGCTATGGAGTTGCGTTATGGGAAATTAAATTGACCCGTACAAGGGACTAAACGTCAGGGTATCTGTCCGTCTGCTGCTTTTATTTCAGCCGTTCTGTTTGTAATCTCTCCCTGCAGAGTCCCCAGCTTCACTGAAGTGCAACACTAAATAAGTGGGCTGTTAGTGCTCCTCAGCTAGGACCGAGTCCTCCTTGATATCCCAGACTAACACAGCAGTAGCCTAAGACTCCAGAAGCCAGACATTTGAGCTTCTGACCCGAAGATGATTGAGATTCACTTTATCATTCTTCCATGAGTACCTTTGAGTTTCCCTTTTAACACTCCACATTAGCTGTGGTTGAACTCAGCAGGTACCAGATGTGATGGCTGTGCGACTACAAACCTTGGCACTGTTGAGTGTTAAGTGAATTTTTCTCGGTTAAAGATAATAAAGATGGTCTCAGCTGCTCCTTTACATATCTTCTTCCCTCTTTTTCCTCCAGCTGGGCTCGTCGCCGCTGCACCTTGCAGCCCAGTACGGTCACCACTCCACCACCGAGGTGCTGCTGCGTGCCGGCGTCAGCAGGGACGCCCGGACCAAGGTGGACAAGACCCCTCTTCACATGGCCGCCTCAGAGGGACACTCCATCATAGTGGACCTGTTAGTGCGGGTGAGGAGAGACATCTGATGAGTCTGTTTGAGAGCAGTCACTGTATGGTATTATGATCATATCGTGTTCTGATCTGTAATGAAATATAATATGGTTATAATGAAAAATAAAAAACAAGTCCAACGTGATGAGTTTCATTGGATAATTATATGTGATTTTGAAATTGTAATATAGTATATAGATATTGCAAAAGTATAATAATAATTATTATTATTATAGTCTATGCAGGTAAGGACTTTGTACACTTCATATCTTTGTCATGTTACAACAGGAAAAAGCTAAAGACAAACAGTTTTTACCTATTTTTTAGTATTTTGGGGTCTAAATGACTAATAGGTACAAACAGTCTTGGAACTGGTCCAGCAGATGTTCTCAACCTGTCAAATCCGTCCACTAAAAGCAATTGTTTTTGCCTCTGACAGACTCCGATTGTTAAACAGAAGTCTCACTCTGTCTCTGTCCATAATGCTGTCAGACACTTCAGATAACAATCTGAGCCTGTCAGCGATTTTGTCATAGCAATTTTAGTGGATGTACTTTGACGGGCACAGAATGGTAAACTGGCAGGAAGGGGTCTAACAATGAAAAACAGCCCCAGACATCACACATGACCTTGGTTGTAGTGTTTGAAATTGTTTCCATGTGAATCAAAAAGCCATCAAACTCTTTTCTGATCTCTGCTCTGGAGACGCGACGTGTGTTTTAAATGACCGTATTACAGTTTTCAACCTTTCCTACCTGCCAAGTCACGTCTTTTCTCATCACTTCCCTTTTGTCTCCCTCGTTTGTGTTTTTTCTCACCACCGGGGGGCGCCGCGCATCTGTGCAGAACGGCGCCGACATCAACGCCAAAGACATGCTGAAGATGACGGCGCTGCACTGGGCGGCTCAGCACGGCCACAGGGAGGTGGCCGAGCTTCTGCTGAGGTTCGGCGCAGACGTCCACTGCCTCAGCAAGTTCGACAAGACGCCCTTCGACATCGCCATGGATACCAGCGACACTGAGCTGATGATACTGCTACAGGTGGACGGACGGAGGGTGGGGATGGGGAGACACAAAGACAGAGACATTCTGGGAGAGAGAGAGACAGACATTCAGACAGAGCTGAGGAGAGAAAAACAGGAAGGGGCAAAGACGTTGAGTGAGATGTGAGGAGTCAGAGTCGGACAGAAAGAGAGAGAGAGAGAGAGAGAGAGAGAGACAAAGAGACACAATGAAGATGGTGAACGGAGGGAGAGGAAGAACAGGAAGGGTGAGGCAGGCAGGGAGGAGGACAGACAAGCAGAGTCAAGTCTCTGTTTCAACATGTTGGTGCAAGGTTATAATCCCAAGAGGACGCACCAGGAGACTTTTTGAAAAAGACAGGAAATGACAACGCACATTTGTTGCCAGGATAGATGAAAACGAGGACACGGAGGAGAAACTGCGAGAGAGATGGACAGATAGATGAAGGCGGGGAAGACAAGGAGACATGGTTGGATAGAGGAGGGGCTTGTGAGCGAGGCAGGGAGGGGGGGAGGGAGAAAGATGGAGAGAGATTAGGGGGAAAGCGAAACAGAGAGGAGGGGGAAGAAGACGAGAAATGGGGGAGCAAGTGAGATTAACAAAAAGAGCAGGGGTAAAGTAAAAAGAGGCAACGAAAGTGCGAGAGTGCAGGCGCAGAAATGTTTGCACGTCGTCTCGGTGACTTCAAAAATACGTCTGATGTTTTCTAAGTGCGACTAGCGAAGCTCTGGTCGGACTCTCACCGGCGTTGCTATGGTTTCAGTGGCCGTGCAGCCTCTCTCTGTCTGACAAACACTTTTCACCATAACACCTGCATTTAGACACCATTTCACACCCGATCAGATTACACCTCGTCTTTGAAAACATGAGGAATCCACACTAATAATGAAAATAACAGACCTGTGGTTAAAGATTATGTTGAAATGAGTCGACACAGTATTTGGAAACAAAGAGATTATAAGAGGCCCACGTGCTCTCCACAGATGCCTTATGTAAAAGAGTTGTGTGTGAGCCTCCATGTGCTGCGTAGGAGGCTCCAGTAGGCGTTAGATAACTTCTCTCCCTGGTCAGGACTCTTCAACTAGCCAGGATACAGATAACAGCGCCTCGGGCAAAAGCAGCTGGTTGACCCATGCAAGATGTCTGCACACAGAAGGGCACGACACGTGTTTATGAAACATAAACACCCACCACGGCCGTGAGGGTGAAGCGCTCCCCTGAGGTCTGCTGAATCATGATGTGTGTTCATCATCTGACACAAACTTACCGCTGTGCTCGGATGAAGTGAAGCACTTTACCTGCCAAGAAAAACAAGTGAAATAGGAGCGCCTTGAAGGTTGAGATGCTCATAAAGCCACAAAAATGTTTCTATCCCATCCATAAAATCATGCTGTTTCTCTCTCTTGTCAAGTCTGTGCAGATGAAATATCTCCTTCACAAACGCCATGAGGTTCCAAACTACCCTGAAAATGTTTCATCAGTGGATAAACAACGAAACAGTTGTAAACCTCAGCCTACACCATCATATTTTATCCACCATTAGCTGCGTGATTACATTTTCAGAAAGAAGGTCGTATCATCTCAAAATGATTTCTCTCTTCTTTCTTTCTCTCTTGAAATTCTCCAGCGCGTTCGAACACAAATAACTCGTGTTGCAGCTACGACTCTTTCTGAAACACATTCATACTACAGATATCTTGTGTGTAAACCTTTTATCTTAGTTTCAACTGGTTTTATACATCAGTGTTTCATTTCATGCTTGAATGAAAAAGGTAATAAAAGATCAGAAATTGTATTATATACCACTTTCTCCCACAAAATCGAATTTTAAATGTAAGTTTGTAAAATCATTAGAAATTAGCATTTAGATTTTTTTATTTCTTTATTAATTCTGGATCAATATGATGCCCCCAGATTTTTGGCTAAGTGTCCTTGTATCAGCCTCACTGGACAGTTAACATCAACCAAGCGGTGATATACAAAATAACTTTTATAAATGTTTAATTTTGCTCAGTTATTCCAGCTTTAAGCACTTTAAGATCAACTTTAATATTTCAGATTAGTGCAGGATAAAATCACATATGATGGTTATTGAAATATTCTCCCGCTCTTGTGCAACAGAGCAGTTTGTAAATTATTTCTAACTTTACCAGACTTCAGTATAACCACAGCTAATGGTGTGTGTGTGTGTGTGTGTGTGTGTGTGTGTGTGTGTGCGTGCAGGACGGCATGCAGAACCAGGTAAACATCAACCCAGAGTCCCACTACATCTTCCCTGCTGGTGGGCTGGTCAACCTCTCCGAGCTAATCACCACCAGCAAGACTGCTGCAGGAGGTGGGCAGCACACATGCATCCACCAGCTGTGTGTAGGTGCAGGGATACAGTACAGAAATAAAGGGACAAAAATGACCAATATCTGGCAGATGGAAGGGATGTGAAATTTAAATTTGTGCAGGTGGATGAAGAGAAACCTCTGGAGACTCATTGTGTAATCTCAAGAGACATAGAATCATATCTGACAACAGAAACACCTGCACTGGACACCAGAGCCGCAAATAAGATTAGCCAAAAATCACATCCAATAAACCACATTATCCACCCATTCACTCTTCATCCATCCATGTTTCTCTTATTCCTGTCAGAATAAAACAACAAACATCAGCTTCTCAGCAGCAACAGTGTTCATTTAGACATTTATTTAGCATCCACTGAGAGTCTGAAAATGTCACCATGTGAAACATAATCCCCTTTTTCCTTCTTTGTGGTTGTGTAACATTCTGGCCCTGGTGCATTTATGTACATCAGTATAATGTTGGAGAAGTCGGCAGCGGCTGTTATCTAACAATACAAGCCAACTGTTGTCTTCAGGCAAGTCAGAGGACGCCATGGCCACCGAGTCGGTGGAAACAACCATTCAGCACGTGGTGGGCGAAGGCGGGCAGAGGGTCATTACTATAGTGACGGACCAACACGGCAACCTGCAGCCAGCGTCCCTGGGCCAACAGTTTATCGTCACCCTGCAGGGGCAGCAGAGTGAGTGGGCAGCACACAGGCTCAGGACCTCACTGAGAACAGACGCACTGACGTCCTACTTGCAGATGGTTTCTAAATAAAAGCAGAAATAATCCAACAATAACAACGAGGACAGCCACTTCGATTTTTACAATTCTAAAGACTTTCAAGCAAGACAGAAGCACTGAAATCCCAGTTGCAGCACAGCTCTTACAGCAGCTGGGACTACTTTAGACAACCTCAAGATGACTTTGCAGTTTTGTTGCATCTTGAATTCTAATGTAACACCCTAGAACAGATCCTGAATTCAGATTACTGCAAATAGCTAAATAAAAGCTGCTCATGGAATAGGTTTTTATGTAATGGGAAAAAATACAAAATCAGCTTCTTGAGATTATTTGACACCTTGGAGGTCGAGTAGAGGATTGTGCCTTCAGTAATAATCTCTAAATATGACAAATACCATATTACAACCCAGCTTTCTTTGGGGAAGAACTTCAAACCAGTTGACAGTTCACTGGTTATGACTGACACACTGGCAGCGTACTTGGAGAGCTGCTGCTGTTCCTGAGGTTTCTTCCTTGTTAAAAGGGTTTAAGGGGGAGTTTTTTTCTCATCCGAATCCATTGTCTAAGGACAGAGGGTGTCATATTATCTACAGATTGTAAAGCCCCCTGAGGCAAGTGTATGATTTGTGATATTGGACTATATAAGTAAAATTGAGTGGACTCTACCTGGACTGCAAGCTCTTCCAATCACGTGTGTTGCGGTGGCAGCCAGGGAGGAGGAGGGGTGGCCGGTCACAGACGTGGGAACCACACAATGACATCTTGCATACATGTAAAATAATGTTTCAGTTTCAGTTTATTTCATTTATATAGCACAAAAGCAGGTTTTGTACCAAAGTGCTTCACATCCAAGCTTAAAGGCAGATATGTGCACAACAGATGCTGTGAAAAGAATACTAGTTCAGCCAGCGCTGCAGACTGTGAGCTGTCTCACATCCTTTTCTGTGTTGCGGTTGCAGTGGTGGCGTTGCCAGCCAGCTCACTCTCAGAGGAGGTGGTGGTAGAGGAGCCTCGGCAGGCCACGCGTAAGAGGAAGACAAACCCTGCAGCCAATCACATCAGCCTAAAAGACAAGGTAAGCCAGGAGACCAACTCCAGGAGGATTAACTCCAGTACAGAAATAATCATTGGTTCAGTTACATTATGCGTGAAATGATTGTACACGTTATCTCACACAATAAGTACATTTAATAAGTAAATACAATGTCACATATAATGTCACAATCACACCCTGTACCTGTTTCCAACTTTTCACAGCAACTAGATCTTTTACACACATGAACCACAAAGATGAACATAACCCAACAAAACATAGAGCTATTCAGTCCTTGTAATATCATGCACCTAACAGAGCCACTACGGACAACACGACACTTACTGGTTTACTGTTTCTTTGCTGTAAAACATGAATTAAAAAAACTCTGAATAATGATCATGAGAGACACCAAAATCTACAAAAACAAATTCTGTTTGTCTTGTTTCCAGAAGGTCCAGGACTGTCGCGAGCAGCTGCAGCGGCAGCTGCAGGAAGCCAAGCTTAAAGCCTGCGAGTACCAGCAGCAGCTCCTGCTGAAGGAGCAGGAGGCCGAACAGTATCGGCTCAAACTGGAGCAGGCCATAGCCACCAGTAACAACAGCATCTGCAGCGTTACCGTAGGCAACGGCGCTACAGTGAAGCAGGAGGAGGAGGAGGTGCTGGTAGAGGAGCAGCTGGAGACGGAAGGCACAGAGGAGGAGGAGATCGTCAGTGAACTTCCAGAAGATGCGACTCTTGTGAATGAGGGCGAGCTGGATGTGGAGGTCGAGACTTCCCCCTGTCGGCGAGGCCGGGGGAGAGGCAGAGGGGGGCGCAGACGCTAGCTGACATGTTCTGTGATCGTCTGTTTAATAGATTTTATAACCTTTTGTAAAAAAATATGTCAAGGTTTTCATGCTGTTTGAAGGTTTGGTTGGTTAGTTAGAAGCACACACTGAGCCTGGACCACTTTCACCACTTTATCTCTGTGTTTCTTAGCTCCGGGATCACCTCATCATGACCAGATTAGCATTAGCATTACATCCCGACATTCTGCCACCGTTCACTACTTTTAAAGCCACTTACAAACATTTTAAGAGCAGAGGTTGGAGGAGAAGATCAGACTGCTGAGGTTAAGAGCAAGGTTACGAACATGTCTGACACATGCATTGATATGACGGGTTAAACCTGCAGTAATGGTAGCCATGTTGTGGGTGCCTGGGCACCTGGAGCAGATGCACGGCCCTGCCCGTTACACTCTTTGTAAATACTTAAAGCTGCATGAATTCATTTATTTCTGGCCACTTTGGTGCAGAACATCTCCATAACAAGCTGCCAGGGCTTCTAACTGTAAACAGCTGCTTGTACAAACACAAGCCAATTAAAGCTACGTCGGTAGGATTGAGTCTGGACTTGAAAAACAGGGACTGACGCAGCGTAATGATTGTTGTCTTACAGATAAAAAAACTCTTATTTCTTTGGCATGGCAAACGTGAGATTATCAGGCTAGGTTTGTCACTACAAGACGGCCATTTTTATATTACACAGTCGTCTGATCCACTCTTAATTTGAAAAAGATTGATATTGCTATATAAATATTGCTATTGAGGGCTATTTATCACAATGCAAGTCTATGGTTAAAAGTCTCTTGGTCACGCATCACGTGACCGACCCGGAAGTTGTAATTAAATAATTTGGCCACTATGTCAAATTAGCAGACTTCCTGGGGGCTTGAGGGCGCCTGACCAGATTTAGTTTCATGTCGCATTGTCATGTTGCTTCAGTAAAGCACGAAACAGTACAACTGCTACAGTTAGCATCACCAGCTGTGGCTGCAGGTTTGCTTAACTTTTGTTCCTTCAGCCGTCCTTGCAGAATTCACCTTCGTAAGATAAACGTCGTATTTATTCATGAATCTGTGTTGTTTTTTGTAAATCTGAGTATTTGTGTGTTTACACTGTTTTTGGGGACAGGACATGTGACGAGGGCCCTCAGACTGTGATGTGTGACTCGGTGCAGCTGCACAGTACGGACAGAGATAATCACGAAGCAATTACAGTAAGAGCACTCCATGCTGTCTTATCCAGGGTGACCTACAGCCCGCAGATAGGAACTCTGTATTGTGCACAAGGACACGTTGTGTTGATGGACACGCCTTATCTTTCGTGGGAATCGGACCTGTGACCTTTATGTTAGAGCATATTATGGGTTTAATGTGAATTACAAGAAGACAGGTCTGACTGTTGTGTGAAGGGAAAAAGCCACATGTTGGGGAGATGCTCTCACTCTGAGGCACAAGCGGTATTTAACCTTTAACTGTGACAGAACAAATTAGGGAGCAGGTTGGAGCTTTTGAGCCAAAAAAACATTTGGTTAAGAGGCCAAAGCGAGTGTTTCTCTGCTAAAGAGAAACATGAACGTGATGCGCCTTGTCATTATTGAAACAGTCATTTGTTTTTTTTCTCACTTTGAAGTCTGTTTTAAGGACAAACCTTACAGAGAAATAAGAAGAGATTACTTTGTAATCTTAGACATTGCTAATTCCAAATGAGCCTGTTGTCCAAACACCACATTATTATAACCCAACATTATGTCATAGTGATGTCATCAGGGTAATCTCAGTTTGGATTCGGAGAAAACAGAAAGCACAAAGTTTTCTATTCACGTGTCACCTGATGGTCTAGTGAAGTCTGGATCTGTGTGGAATCATTTGAGACGTGTCATGTCGTGCGGTTAAAGCCTGGTGAATCGTAAAAACAAGAAGAACGGATGTTGGCTAAGTGCTGGTACTGTCAGCCGAGAGAAAGAGGAGGATGAGGAGGGTGTGAAGAGTGTGAAAGTGTATTGTGTTGTTTGGTGTCGTGTTCAGGATGCTCAGCTTGTGAACAGAGGTCACAGAGAGGTCACATGAGCCGTCTCACAGTAACATCTACAACCACCATGTTTACACGTCTGCTTCACCACGTCTCTTTCACATTGTCAAGGACACGCAGTGAAAAGAGCCTTGAATATCAGGATAACTTTTAACTTTTTGACCCAAGTTTGTAAAATGTCATTATTTCACTGAGGCAATAAAAAGCACCCTCTACAAAAGTATTTATTCTGTTATTCCAGTGCAAAATACAAAACTAGTAGCTGTTAAGTTGAATTTAAATCCAGATTTTTGGTTTTAATACAGAAGGTTAATTTGTATGTACTCATAATTAAATGTTGTGGAGTGGTTTTATGGTTGTTATGGGTATTTTGGGGGGGTTGTAGTGTGCAAGAGAAAGAAACATGTTTGGGAAATACTATTTAATAAAGTTGAGTAGTTTCACAAGAAAATGTTATCTTTTACATTTCATTTTGATTTCCAGCACTTGTTAGTTCTTATGGGCATGATTATTCATTTATGTAAATTCTCCACATTTTCTTATACATCAGCCAGCGGAGGCATTTATCCTCCATCTGCTCGAGTGAGGCTCTCTAGTGGTCTCCAGTAATGACAGTCTTTATACTGGGCAGCTCCCAGTGGCCAGCAGCCGGACACTGTGGTGAAAGATATCGTTGCACTCAGCTCTCTGTTCCTGGAGCTCTTGAACATGTGGGCACGAAGCGTCTCGGTGGGAGTGGCTGCTGGTGTTTGATGTGACGTGTGTTCTTGAACGAGCTGTCTTCTTCTCGTGTCCTTTGAGGACTAAAGCAGAATGTGGCTGACGTGAATCTGACAGACCAGCTCCTCCAGACTTTCAACAAGACGTAGGAGACGGGATCACGTTGCCCCCGTTTCATCCTCCTCACACAGGCTGCCTGTACGTTTCAGAACTGATCTCAAATGTTTAGCTGGTGAGTTTAGCCTGAGATCACCTGGCAGGGGCCCTCAGGCCGTCCCAGGAGAGACCAGGAGAGAGGGCACCTCATCTGTCAGCATACTAACGGCATAGCTCCAGGGATGTGGATCTGTCGATCCACCACTGGAAATATCTCCGAATCTACAGGATGGATTGCTATGAGATTTTGATACGTTTACTTGGACCCTAATTTTCCACAAATAATCAGAATAGAAATGCCTCAATCGTAAGAGACTGACCCAAAACGCCCTGATCTGATCTGAAGGATCAATCTCAATTGCGTTGAGAGTGGTGTTGTAAAGCATTGATAATCCATTCAGTTGGAAAATATTAGGGCCTAATAACCATGTAAAGGCTTAACCCGGCTTTTCCCTCTGGTTGGATTAAACCTATTCTTTCTGAACATTATGTGATGTGAACGAGTTTCCGGGAGGGGCACTAAACTGCTCGGTGGCTGACAACATAAAGACACCTCGAAGGTTGAAAGGCTCGAAACAGTGAGATGAACGAAGCTGAAGCAAAGAACCACTTTGTGTCCAAAGAGTTATTCAAATCACTTCCATGCAAACAGTTTAATTTAAATCTGGTTGAAGTAATATTGTCCATGTGCCCTCAGCTAGTACTATTTCCTGGGAATTTTGGGTGAATTACGACTTTTAAATAAAGACTTTTAAATTTAGATAGTTTCAAAAAAGAAAAGCAGCAAGTGCTCATGTTTGAAACGTTTTTCAATTTTCCCTCACAAACGATTCACTATCAGAATATGTTTTTGTGTCAACCGACCAACTGATTAATCAACCATGTGTTGAAGCACTGATTCTTTTGCGGTTACAACGAACACAAAGACGCGAAGCGATCCATTATTTCTCTGAAAGCTGCAGACCTGAAGAATGTTTTAATAACGCTGGCAATCATCTTTTCTTTGGAGCCAATGTTCCCTGAAGCCTCGTGCTATTCGTCAGTGAAGTATGCGAGAGACTATTGTGAACTTCACCGGCTCTCGGGAATAAGAGGAATTGCAGCAAAATCAATTATACAATATCGGTAGTTCCTCCCTTATGTCTTCTTGCACAGCTATTCACATTCACAGGGGAACAGTCCCTTCCAACCTGCTCACACACCATTAAATGAAGTGAAGGCTGAACAGTGAAATGGGGCGTTTGGAGAGGGAATAAATTCAGCATTAAGGCATCTGTGCGTGCACAGCAGAGAATGAAAATTATTCAATTATCAGTGGCTTTCTTTAATATGAGTCATGTTGCATAGAGCATGACTGTGATATTGATCCATAATGGTTAATGTTCCCCGGCTGACGCTCCCACTTGCTGTGTACAGGGCGTGTTTAGATTGGATTATAATCTTTGTTTGGCACGAGCTAATGAGATTTCAGAAACAGAAAATAAAGGCTTTCCTTCTAAAAAATTATTTGTTTCCAATTTGGGTTTCACTCAAAATGATCTGAATTTCAAACAAGCTGAGGTTTTAGGAGGACTGGTAACTTTCAAAGATGTTTCACTTCAATCTCACAATTTTTCTTAAGTGGAGGTGTCGTTCTTAAAATGATCCTTGTGTTTCCTACACCCCAGAGGATTGTGTGCTTGTGTAACAGACTTCCTCCTCCTGCCAGTGTTCCTTGTGCGAGAGCAGGTTTCTGTACCAACAAATGATGCACGTTTAGTTCTGCTTTCATATTGCAGCCGTTATCAGCTGAGGAAGGCATCCACGCCACTATTTTGACTTTTAGAAATGAGCTAACAGTGAAAAGGCTTCAATAAAGACGTAGGTTGCCTCTTACATAATAATCCAAAAAGCGCATGCTGCATATTTCTCCTCTGTGGGATCAGCTCGCATTTAAAATTCTGATCCGCTTCAGCTCCCGGCCCTCCCTAAAAACATAAACCTGTGGATGTGTGATATCAGCAGAATTATTAAGTAACACATATTCACTTGCAAACAAAATTCATAAGTCGATCCATCCACGTCTTCAATGTAAGAAATGATGCAGGTTTTTCGGGGAGGTGTGCAGCAGATGACTGCATATCAACATATTCAGTGTTGGTGTCAGAGAGAAGATTGTTATTCTGCATGGTGTTCTGAGGGTCTCGGCTCAAAGAGCAGCCTGAGCGTGGAGCCTGGAGACTAGAGAGTGTGTGTGTGTGTGTGTGTGTGTGTGTGTGTGTGTGTGTGTGTAGCCAGACAAAATGTCTGGGTTCACAAAAACCAATCAAGAAACCTGCCGGCTACCACTGCGAGCTGCTGATAAAACAGGAAACAGAAAGTATTGGGCCTCCGGCACATATGGCCTTCTTTAAAAGGGCAGTGTGGCTTTTCTAATCCATTTTTTTTGTTTGTCCTTAACACCAACACACCACTTGCCGCCTGGTGAATGAACCTAATAAAATAAAACACATTAAAAAGGCAGTTGTGCACTCTGATCTCATTTTTATTACAAAAAGATCGGCTCTGGGCGAAAAGCAGGTCAAAACAAAAGGCTCCGGTACAGACAGGAAAGAGCTGCTCGAGCAACTGACCCACAGCTACAACATCAGGATTAAAGCACTTCACCATTTATCATGCACGGAGAGGATACTCTGCAAGAAATACATGCAAAGAAAAAACAAACCCAAAACACTTCACCTCAGCAACAACGTCGCAACATCTGCGATAGGTAGGAAAAGGCCACAGCAGATCACAAGAACATCACATGTCGTGGAAAGGGTCAGAGTTCACTTCCTGTCGCGGGAGGAACAAGAGTAGGAACGTTCACTTTGATTTTTTTCTCTGTAGCGGGTTGTATGACATCTCCGTGAAGTGCAGAGACACCGTGGCATCAGTGCCTGGCTGATCCGCGGCGTCTCTGCTACCTACGATTACTGTAAACAATCTACACTATAAGGCGCACAGTTGAAAAATTGCCCAACAAAAGAGCCACAACATCAGTTCGTAAAGGGTTTGATGTGAAGATGCATCGTCATCGTCATCTTCATCATCAACACTCTGGCATACCAACTGTCAGTACACCAACTGCAGGCAGTAAAATGCTGTTTTAAGTTTTTTTAAATAGGCATCACACAAAAAAAAAATACATTTAAAGACAAAAATGAACCCATTTTCTTTCTTTTTCCTAAAACATCGATCTAAACGTCTTTTTTTCAAATTAGGCACACGGTACAGCACAGGAAACGCTTTTTTTCTTCATTACCTCTTTTGGTTGTTGATATCTAAAGACGCAGACGCCACGGGTTCCTCCAAGACTCTGAAGGTTTTTTATCACACGCACAGAACAGTTACAGTTACACTGCTGGCATCTGCCTGTCCACACCTTTCCAGAACATTAAAGGGAGAACTTTTTCAGTACAGTTTCCTTCTTTGTGATTATTGAACCTGCTTTGTGACCTTGATACCAGTCTTACCGAACTGTCTAGAAAGTAACGACCACCTCGCAATCTCATACAAAGACATAAGGCATTAAATTCCTCTTCACCTGAACCAAAGTCTTTCTGGACCTCTTGTGTCTGTCCACAAATAAAGACAAACTACACAAAAACAAAGAAACAAAAGACCTCAACAACCTCAACTATTTACTCTGCAAATCTGTTTTTTTCACTAACTTTTTTACACTGATTGTCTACATTATCAATAGAAATCCAAGGACGTAAACATGATAAGATGTAAACACTGTTATTATCCAACTGGCTTGGATATCAAAAGATGTCGGACCCTGTGTGAGAAATGTGAGGAAATGCAAAGTCTTCCGCACATGAGGAGTGACGAGGTAGTCCACGAGAGAACCGCTGGCAGGGAGAGGGAGTTATGGGTAACAGTAACTGGCTCTGGTGCTCCTCTTGGACTTGGGGTCATGGTAGTCCGTGGTTTGATCAATAATCTTATAGCACACACCTTGTTGTCTTGATATAGTTGAGATTTTCGGATTTGGCAGGGAGGTGCTGTTGAACAATGCTGTTGTTTTCCTGGTGAATCAGCAGTCATTTGTTCTCAGGGCAAAGTACTCTTGAAGCATCAAATCTTTTATTTTGAATCCCCCCCCCCCTCCTATCTGTGCACCCTCTGATCTCCTCAGACGATGCGGTAATCGAACGTGTCCTTCTCTGTGTGGTCTGTCCAGTTGGACGAGGGCATGCTGCGGTAGGGGTCCAGCAGGATGCGGAAACAGCGCACGATGAGCAGGGCCAGGAAGATGAAGAGCAGCAGCACGAAGACGAACGCCGCCTTCTGCTCCAGCGTCAGGTAGGAAGGCACATGATGGCCCCCGCCCGACGAGGACAGCGTGCTGCTGAAGAGGCCCTCAGCCATCCTGGGCACATCCATGCTTGATCGTCTCGGCTCCAGCTCTTTGTCGGTTACTGAAAGATTTTAGAGGGAAGATGGGCTCGGCGGATACGACCTGTGAGAGAATCCAAACAAATGGATTACACTGGAGATTGTGTCCTCTCTGGTTTGACAGACGGAGCAGCAAACCAATATATCAACTCAATGTAATTATAGAAATCAGAAAAAGTCAAATCTCAAGGCGAGAAGGAACAAAACTAAATGCGTCTCAGGAACAAAGCGGATGAGTTTATTTTTGGCACTCCAGGCGTAAAGCCTGCTCTGTGAGTAGAGGAGGCTCAGGGGACTCTTTTGGCCCTGAGTTTCTGCAGCTCGGGGGCTTTGAATTGGCACTTTGGAGTTTTAGTTAGACAACATTTATTGGAGGAAACATGAGATGTGTCGCCGGCTTCATTAAACCACAGCCTGCTGTGATGAAATTTCCAACCCGATTTCTAATCATTTATATTCACACGCAACCAATTTGCATCCACAATTTAAATTCAGTGGCACCATTCAGCTTTAAACGTGGTCATACGTGACAAGAAATGCATTTCTCCTCTTAGACAAGGTTACAAGAATGAAGCATGCACACAGCTTCATGAAGCCCTAATGAAGGCTTAAAGCAGGTCGAGAGGCCACAGTGTAAGTGATGTGGTGAGCACTTAACGTGGGTCCGGTGTAGTTTGTGCTGACATGGTGCAGATTTCTATACTGAAGTGATTTGTGTTTAAAGGATGAGGCTAATTAAAAGACCAAAAGCAACATTGAACTTCTCCTAACAAGTCTTGTGTGTGTCTCCAAAGCCTGATATCTATCCCTCCTCTGTGCCACAGAGCTCCATTGTTGTGTACAAACTATTAAAAACACATCAATGAGTCACACTGCTGCACTTAAGTGACATGTTCCTTAATTACCATGAAAACACACACACACACACTGTAATTCATTTTTAGTCCATCCCACACAGTTGAAAAAGACAATGTGTTTTTTGACAAATAAAATATATTTGTGAGATGTTTTGGGTCTGAATCACAGACAGGGTCAGGAAGTGGGAAGTGGGAAGGTTGTAAGAGAAATTGAGGATTTGTTGACAAATACTGGTCACAATGTGCAAAAGACATCTTTAAATCCAACGTGGGTTCAATGATCAGCTCAGACCATGCAGATGTCTAATCTGTTCAACCTGGCCGGTTGGTTAAGGTTTAGTTAGTTAGATTAAGATTATAGAAGGCCAGAAAGCTTGTGTGGAACTGATTAATATGTGAATACAGAACTACAGTATACAGCGTAAATACAGTGTTTAAAGGTTTAGGGCTCATTACTCCTGAAGTGACACACACACAAACCTCAACAGTTAGTTTGTCGGTTAGCTTTGTTTCCCAGGTTTACTCATTAGCATTGGAGCAGCTTGCAGCTTTCTGTGTGGATCATTTGTTCTGGCAAAAAGAGGCTCAATGCGTTGGATTGGGAGGAGATCGTTGACTTGTCTGTTCTACAAGCGCTGGAAGACTTGGAGGTAAATTCATCCAAGCGAAACACAGCCAGCGGGACTGTTCATCGTGTCATGTCTCTCACTGAAGTGATCTGTTCTACAGTACAGGAGAACTACAGACAGAATCCTTTATCTAACCCTGACACGTGAGACTGCTCGGACATCTGAGGTTGCTTTTCCTGCTTAAAGGGAATTTCTGTTTCTGCAGCTTTGGACATAAATCCGATTTGTTCACCAACGTAATTGCTGAGTTTGAGGACCACGTTAAAATCGCAGCAATCCTAATGTATGTAATGTATTAGTTTCTGACAATTCCCCCAAACTACTGCATCTCTTTAACCAGATCACACACACCCAGGCTATCCTGTGTGATCTCCTTTTGATAACTCCTGTAATATTGTTTCACTTCCATTCACTGAGCTCTATGAACATTACAGCGGAGCCATTGATCATTGTTGTTCTCTCTAAATGGAGATATATATTCCTGACAATAACGTCTTGTAATGTAATGTAAAACGCCTTGAGTGGCTCCACTGCTGCTGCTCAGCACATCTTAGGAGTAAAAGCATATTTTACATATAAAGAAACAGCCAAAATGAAGGAGATGACCCAGGTTGTGCTGAGTTGCACTGGCTTTTGTTATATGCCGATTAATTGGCTACTTTCAGATCAATTAGATCATCATATGAATACCCTCTGAGAAATGTTTGCATAACCCCAAACTCCAATCCTTCTTTTGCTTCTTGCTTTGTGTCTTTGGGTCACGCTTCAGTAAGCGTGAAGAGCCGTCACACGGACTGACAATCAATTGGGAGGGCGGTGAATGTTATGAGACTGCTTGAACTGACAAGACAGACAGGAGAGGAATAAAAAAAGATGTCTGTAGGCAACTCTCAGGAGAGAGACAGAGGAGGAGAGAGCAGCTTTCAGCCCTGCCTGGCTGATCAGCGGCCTGTAATCCATCACACTTAAAACTCAAAACTGGTATTTATTTATATTTCCCAGCCGTGATTCAATGCCCCCGCCGTGAAAAGAAAATGATAAGGAACGAGCTGTTTTTCTGTGTCCATAGGCGTTGACTGTCAAATCCTAATTGTGTCTTCTAGTCCTCCAAGGGCACAGTGAGGTTACCGAGAATTAGC
This sequence comes from Nannoperca australis, assembly GCA_036023655.1. NCBI lineage: Eukaryota > Metazoa > Chordata > Actinopteri > Centrarchiformes > Percichthyidae > Nannoperca > Nannoperca australis. The sequence continues at coordinate 24,170 of JAVQJD010100583.1, forward strand.
ACTTTGGGCCAGAAGCCACGCTGCTATTTGTTAGCAGAGTTATGTAACGCACTTCAAAGACTCCCACCATGCACATCAGCAGCAGCTCTATGACTAAGTGCTCAGAGTTTGGAGCTTTTCAGAGGTACGCTAAACGTTTAATCCTCCCCGACAACTTCAGAGAGAGAGATACTTCAGTTTGAAGAAGCTCCGTAGTATCTGTGTCTATACTTTTCTCATCAGCAGTGACATTTCAGGATAGAAATAATGACTTGTGTAGGCCTGAAATAGCTTCCAGATGACAGAAATATAGATATCTGTCTGATATTAGGAAGTGACCTGCATTATGTAAGTGCACGAGTTATTTTGGTCCAGCAGTACAGCATCGGTGACAGTTGCCGTGGCGAGGAGAAGAGATGAAACAATGTCAGGCACTGAGAGTAAAACTGACAAGCAAGTGAGTGTGACAAGGATGTCGAGCCAGATTTAGAAATAAAGCCAATTAGGTTTTAAAGTTGATTTAACCTGCAGTGCTGAGTGTGTGTGTGTGTGTGTGTGTGTGTGTGTGTGTGTGTCAGAGTGCATCAGAGGAGGTGAAATGAAATGGTGTTTGGGGATTTATTGGAATTTATTTTTCAGCACGTTGTTTCACAATAGAAAACATCCTGTATTATTTAATGACAGCAAAGATGACTGCTGAATGTGCACTGGAGTTGTTATAGTGTGCAACACTTTAGCTGTTAAATGAATGATCAAATACATGTTCAAATGTGCACATATTTGTTTTTATCTTTTATAACATGCTGTGTGTGTGTGTGTGTGTGTGTGTGTGTGTGTGTGTGTGTGTGTGTGTGTGTGTGTGACAAGTAAACCTTTGAATCATTTAAGCCAACACATGCACACCAAAGAAACTGAGCAAGATTTCAAAAATTGCAAAAAGATAACATGTTAAAATATCCATATAGCAAAATATCATAAGTCCAATATTAATTTATATATATATATATAAATCGTGTATAGTTAAATATTCTCATGTAGAGAAAATGGGGTAAACATTACAAAATGAGGATCAGACATGCAACAATCTGGATCTTTATAGCGCAGATGTGCGTTTAATAAAAGCAAAAGAGTGCTGATGAGAATATGAATCAGTCTCCATCCAGATGCGTGGAACTGTGATGAAAGGTGGACACGGACACACCCGCAGCCCCACGCAGGAGTGTTCAACAGCAAGTCAATGCGAAAATCAGGAGCCGCCATTTAAATGAGCGTTTTTCTGCACACCGGCTGTGCATTATCAGCTTTACATCGCACGGAGCCGGTGCACGCGCACACAGTTGGACTTCTGATCACACACGTGGATGCATCAAAAACATCCAAAGATCCCCCCCCGGTGCATCTGACGGCACCTTTCCTTTCACACCTTGAACAGCAAACAAACCGTACAATGAACAGGTCTGGGGGGGGGGCTGCAGCAGGTGACAGTGACCGGGTCTGTAAACACTAACCTGTTGTTATCAGGGGAGCTCGGGGATCTCCGTCAGCGCGGGCTCTCCATCCCGGTGCACGTTCTGGTGTTCTGTTTTATGTGGACCGAGCAGGGAACAGACGTCCTCGTGCACCGCAGGGCTCCTCACCTCGTGCCAGGATAGAGCCTCGCACTGCTTCTTGTTGCTGTCTTCGCGGACTGAGCCGGGAAGACCTCACCCTCTGCTGCTCGGTTCGGTTTGTCTCCCCCCTTCTCGTCCTGACGCGCCGCTCATCCCCGCTGACACGAACACACACACACACACACTCACACACACGCGCAGAGATGTAGTGGTACCCCGTCGCTACTGGCAACCTGTTGCCATAGCAATCCTCCAGGTAGGCTGCATATTGCAAGGGGATGAGGGAAAGGTGTGGCCCCCATCACAAACAATCACAATCACAAACAAAGAACACAAAAACACACATTTAAAGAGAAACTTGTGAGAAAGTTCCCACAGACACACCAGCGGAGGTCAAAGGTTACTGTGACCACAGAGGTCTTATTACAAACCTTTCATTTTATTATAAAGACGCTAAATTAGTATCAAACTCTTCAGAAATATTCCTTTTAATAAATAACATTGAGGAGAGCCGTGCACACCCTGTGGTGAACCAGGACACACTTGTAGTTGCAGGCTGCACGTGCAGCAGCACTCTTGACATGAAGGTGTGATGAGCATCTCAAGCAGCATTGTCTTCTTTCTTTGTGGTCTCGTCCTGACAGATTGAAACCCCCTCTGAGCTTCGGGAGGACGTGACGGTCCGTGAAGGGGTCAGGGAGAGACATCTGGGGACATCTCACAGGTTTCATAATGTCCTGTCAGCTGTCAGCATCCAAATGCTGTGCGTTGTCTCCACCTGGTGGAGGACAGCGGGGACTGCAGCTGCTGAGACTGAGTCCACTGAAGCTCAATGAACCTACAGTTGAACCTGGAATGAGTTTGTGTTTCTTCAGCTACGTCTGAGGAAAACATCACAGTGAGTAGTGTCAGTAAATCAGTCATCTCTGTATTTATGCACACAGGTAGAGTTCCCTAACGCAGGTCCCTGTACTTCAGTCAGGTGTCTTAAAGGAATAGTCAGTTGTTTTTTGTGAAATGCAAATAATATTATTGGCTTTCTTGCAGGGAATTATAAAATATGACGCTTTAGCCAAGAGAGGGTTAGCTTAGCTTAGCACAAAGACTAGAAACAGAGGGAAACAGCTAGCCTGGCTCCACACGAGTGGTATCGACCAACTATTGACAAGGAAGCAACAACACGAGAGAGCTGTTCCTTTAACACAGGTCCTTTAAGTTAGTCAGGCATTAAAGCCATAATCAAGATGAGATTCCACTGAGGATAAAAACATATTGTTTTGCACCTTAATTGTCCGTATGTCATACATTTATATATCACCTTCATCTTAACATGAAATGTTTTATGCCCGGTTTAAAGTAGAAAAAAAAATTCTGTTCAATTGTGGTCGCATCTCAACTTGCAGTCGGGGTCACGGGTGATTTCTCAGACTACATATACACTTGTTGTTCGGCTAACATCATCTGTAAAATATTTCAATATGCAAAACACTTGTATACACAACATAAACTAGATGCACCATGCACTCGAATTGCAACAAGTCTACCCACTCCCTTTCACATGACATCTGTTTAACAGCTGCATTAATGAATTAGGTCTGAATGTGGTTTAGGTTGTGATTTCATATTCAGATGATGCTACTGTTGCCTCACCAGGACATTCGAATAACTCAAGACCTGATTTAGGCAATTACCAGTGACCTCAGTGAGTATAAAGTTGGAATTTATATTTCAAAATGTATTTCACACTCTCAAGAATACAGTGTGCACAACATGGTTATGAAAGCAAGGCTGGCTGAGTTGCTGATTGGGCAGCAAAGACAGCGGAGGGAGCTGATTGGTCGTTGGCGCTGCAGTGTCAGTCTCTCAGTCCTCAGTTCACGCTTCAGAAGACAAAGATCAGAGAGAAAGTAAGAGTCTATATTTTTGCACAATTTCACCATGAGTAGCACTGAATCATGGGATATGGATCTGTCTCTCTCCTGCACGACACATGAGCCTGACACACAAACAAACAAGGCAACAGTTTGACACTGCATGGGAGCATTTTCTGATTTGCAGATCGCTTAAAAATACAATTTTACATTTTTCGACATGTCAGTCTAAAGTCAAGTGCAGGTTTTCACAATCTGTGCAACAATTACAAGATTATTCCACTTGGAGAAATCTCTGATTGGAGAAAATGGTTGTGATATTCAACAAAAGTCACCGGTGAGCAGATCGTGTCAGTCCTTCAGGTGCAGATTTGATCAAACACAAGAGCAGGCGTATAAATGGTACAGGTGGGATGTACATGGTGGACAAAAGGAACATGAATCAAGCTTTAACCTACAGAAATCTCACTAACATACAGAGCAGCGTCTGCACGTCAAACCCAGAAAACAACAAAGTGAACTAAAAAGAAACTATTAGTCAATTAATGAAAGAAACGAATTAAAAACTGATTATCAAACAGGAAATCTCAATACAATGAAGCTTGTTTAATGACTCCTATTACATTAACAGTATAATTAGAGGATGTGTGCTGCACTGTGTTAATATGGCCCTGTGTGTGTGTGTGTGTGTGTGTGTGTGCACGCTGCCACCCTCCCTCCCCGCCTTTGATTCCCCGTTGTGTAGCCTGTAGATAACTGCTTTTCTTCCATCTCAGACACTCGAGCTGCTGCAATAAGCAAATGCTGTTTCGGGCTGCAGCTCCAGCTCCAGCTGGAACTGGAAGACCTGTTGTGCAGATTCTATTGAGGGATTTTGTCAAAGACCTAAGAAATGTGTCTGGGGCAGGCAAATCATGGCACAAGTCTTGGAGTCTGCACTCGACAATCAGAGCAGGGGTGGGGGCACTAGGTAAGGGAAGTCAAAGGGAAGTTTTTCTTGCCAGACAGAATTTCTTTGGATGGAAAACAGCATCACAACACTGGATGATTAACATGTCGGCAGTATTAACTCCACCTCATCTGCACCCACTAAACCTCACAGCTAAAAACACACAAACATCTCTACTTTTGCTAAATATGCAGTTGACTCATTCTGATCAGTCAAAGATCTCACAGGCAGGCAAGTTTAACAATTCACTGTTAGTTGTTTTCATTTTCTTCACCGTGTGTTGGTCACTGAGGAGCGATGCAGGTCCAGCTCATGTTGAAGCCCTGCAGGGAACTTCTCCTCTGCTCCCTGCTGTCAGTTCTCCATAAAGAAAGATCTCTCAGAGGAGCTACACTCGGACTCTGAGAGAAACAGAGAAACCAGTGGCTGAGGTGAGATGATGAAAACCAACAGTGGGTACATGACTGGTTAAAGTGAATGTTCAAGTATATGAATTCAGCCGACTGATCCCAACTCATATGCTTACATACGTACACATCTAGCTTCAGTCATAGAGGTTTTAGAGTCAGAGAAGGAAAGTGAAATAGTTTGGACTACAGCTGCTGATAACTGCTATTTTGTGCAGATGTTTTTTTTATGTTAAGACTAAAACATGGTCAGCCCGTGTCTATTATTTTACAAACAGCCAATATTAGTCCAATAAAGCAATAAACCAAGAAGAACTCAGAGGTAGATTATACATGTTACCAGAAGCCTCTCAGATGCTGCGTCATCAACAGGAGACAAGACATTTGAAGACATCTTCTTGGCCTCTGAAAACTTTATATTTCACCATTTCATTTTAAAAGTTCTCTACCAATGAATGGAAAAGATAATCAGCTGATTGATTCATAAAGTTAGTTGCAGCCCTGATTCATGTTTCATAATAATACGTAATAGTTCCTTTCAGAAATGAAGTCATATGAATCTTAAAAACTCACTTTGAAAAGGAAAAGCTCAGTTTGAACCCGTCTCTCTCAGCAGGCAGATGCTGGAAGCTGGAGGAGTAAAACCTGATCCTGTTGGTGGCAGACACAGATATCTGGAAAACATCCGGGTTTACCTGAAACAGATAACCTTAACACACACATCGTCATTGTCCTTTTAGCCTTGATGCCAGCGACTCGGCAGCTGGCGGCTGAGACCTGCTCATCACCACTCGTGTCAAGATGGCTGTGAATCAGGAGGAGAAATCCATTAAATACACAACCCTGGCTGGGATGTCTGATGTTGACCCAAAACCTCACACAGTTACCTGATGGTGTCCAACAGCCTCAGAATAAGTGTAAAATGATATATACATATATACACATGTATCAGTATTTTGCCCGTTTCTTATGTTGTTTCTAAGTTTTTGAGTTTGGGGGTAAAAATCCCACCAAAGGTTGAGGCTTCTGTTTCTTTGTCATACAAATAAACCATTTCCATGCATGAAACAGGTAACCACCTCTTCTACGAAGTGATATTAGGGGGACTGGTGGAAAAGTGCTCAGCCTGGGAGACATAAGGAAGGTCAGCTGACTGAGAGGCGCAGGGCAGGAGACGAGATGAAATTTGCTGCAGAGACACAAATAAGCTGGTAGAGAGCGAAGACATTTCCTGACCAGCGAGCAGAATGGCTGACTAATGAGGGAGTGGGGTGAACAACCCACTGGGAGGCAGAGGAGCCGACTGGCTGGATAACTCTGGGGGTGGCGGCAGCACAGCATCTCAAGTGCTTCACAGCAGAAAATGTGCCCCGGGAACCAGGGACCAGGCTGGGACCAGAGGGGGGGGCTGATTTGATGTGAAGCCTTGAAGATGACAGGTAGTGAGTCCACAAACAATACCTGCTGATACTGAGAACGGATCTCCAACTGATTTCAAACATATAAGAACAAATGTGTAGTATTTGTCCCAGTAAACCTCCTCACTTCAACCCCCAGAAATGTTTTTCATAGTAGCGCCAAAACTATTCTTTCATAACTTACTTTGAGGAATATAAGCATGATTTTTCCATTAAAACTGTTTAATTCTTAAACGTTAATAAAAGTTTAACTTTGCCACCAAATAGCACCAGAAAATAATGACAAATCAGGAAGTATCTGAGAAAAGAAGTGAAATTCAACACCAACTTTCAGCACTTGAGTACTTTTAGTCTGCAGCAAAAGAGGATTTTATACTCAGCCTTCAATCCAGAGGTGAAACACAGCAGCTGGTGTCCAGTGCATGTTCCTGATGTTCTTTTATCCAACTGAGAAGAAAGGTACAAAAACATTAACAAAAAACCCATCTGGTTCTGTGTAGCAGACCTGGCAGAGAGTAAAGACGTTCATTTATTCCTCAGTGTGCGATTCTGTTTATGAGTTATGAATATAATATTAGTAATAATATATCGAGCTAAAAAGATCAATTTTGTGTCAAGTATTTTCAGAAAGCAAAGTCAGTTCATGCAACAAAGTAATGTGACCCACCATTTGCATATATTGAAACTTCTCAAATGAAATTTCTAAATGAGGTGTATTAAAAACATGTCGACCACACACTGTTCAAACTTCTGCAATGCTAAAGTTCCCCGATACTCTCCTACAAGCTAGCTCGTGTGTAACTCAGCCATCACGGGCACTAAAAGCACAGCTCAGGGCGTTATCGATTCCCTCGCGCCCCTCAAGGCTTTTCCACTGATGGGCTACTTTCCTTGACACCTCTTCTCTTCATCGCTGCTGTATGAACTCAGTGGCACATTTAATTAATAGCTTTGTGCTTCCTTCAGCTCATCTATTCCCTCAGACTAATTGCTGGCAGAAGCATCTCTGCTAATCCAATTTGGAGCCTTGAATAATCTCCAGGAGCGTCTTCCGGCATTCTTGAGTATTTGTGGGAACCTGAGGTCTAACGGCTACATTAGACCAGGCGTCTGTATTCATTTGTCTGATCTTAGAGAAGGATGTCCTGACTGGCAGCTGCAGCGTTTCCTGTCGCCCTGCGGACTGAACGGACCTGCTCTGCATGTGACCTGCACGGCCTTCTTTCTGCTCAGTGTGGAGTGAAACACATCACATCTGATCAGTAAGCAACATTTTAATTTCTGTAAGCAAATGAAATCATGGTGGTGAAAGTCAGTGCCCTCTCTAATGCTCTGCTGACAGCTGACACATGTAATAAATACATAGATTTCTCATATTGTATTCCCTTTAGGATGACATATTCAAAATTCCACATTAGCGGAGCTACTATCAAAAATGTCAGCACTGCATCATGTTTTTACCTCTTTGTGCATTCACCCATTTTTAACTAGTGTGAGAAAAACTAAATATTGCAAAAAGAAGCGTTTTTTTGCGTTTGGCTGTGGTGGAAACGTTCACGTGGGACCTCCTGCTTCGTTCACGTCCTGCTGCCACGCACCGTTACATGCATCCACTTCTCACAGTACCTGGGGAAAACCTTTTACTGCAAATACACGCTGAACGTTGGCAGTTGTACTTCTTCCAGGGTCCTGACACATTCATTCAACATCTGTTAGATTTATTTCTTATTATCTTTAAGGTTTCTGGACAGAACTTTTGTCCACATGTTTTACTGAACCAACTGAATATATCCTGTTTGTCTGTGCAGGGTGTAAGTATGTGTCTGTGTCTGTGTCATGACTAAACTGTGATATTCATTGAACCAGCTTCAGTCAGACAGATGCCTCCTCCTTCCCTGATTCTAAAGAACATCTTTCCTGTTGCGTTAAGTGTAAGTAAAATGTTGCATAGCTAATAACAAGGATTCATGTGTTGATGAAGCAGATCAGACCTCATGCACCACCCATCAGTGGCCACACGGTGGCAGTATGTAGCTACGAATGTGCTTCAGGAGACTCCGGCCTCCCACCAGCATCTCCACACTGAGCTCCAGTGTGTCTGAGGAATGACTGAATGTGGTTACACATTGTTGGGATGGGAGTCTGGGGGCGGTCAGCACTAACTGGTGGTACACTGCACGCTCAGGAGGCCTGATGAGCTCTGGCCAACTGTTGGGTTTCATTTACTAAAGTGACCTTCTTCATGAACAGGACACCGGAGGAAACCAACTGTATGTTAAGCTGCTCACTTCTGACCCCTGCCCCTGCGAGAAGAGCCCAGCACAGTTTAGCTCATGAGATGGCTCAACGGTTGGGACTTCATGTGGTTGTTTACTGTGCAAATGAAAGGGATCGGTCCCCGGCCACTCGGAGGCTAATTAGCTGGATTAACTAACCTTCTGATTGCCACAACAAGGTTTTCTTGTGTCACATCATTTGAATTAATGAGGCACGCTGATGAGAAACCAGAATTGATGAAACTGGTGTAAAAAGGGACGATTGTTTTGCAGCAGAGTGATGAATATGCCTAATTTCCCTTCAGTGTTTACCGTCTGCACCTTGATTTGGTGGCGGCGGTCTGTCAGAAGCAAAGAATCTCTTTGTTGGTGGTAAATTTTACGGGAAATTGCTGCACCAACTTTGGTGTGCAGGCGGAGTGAGTCACAATGACATTTTACAGCCCTGTCAATCAGACCGGGAGCTCGAACTCGCACTGATAGTAAAATTAACATAATTGATTTCATGTTGGCCTGTTCAGGAAGTGCATCTCCTTCAAAATTTAAAAAGTGAACGCCATTAAAAGTTCCCTCCGGCTAGACTTTTCTGTCATTATTCAGTGGGTAAACAGCCCAAAAATAAAAAAAGGCCACTTGGTTGTCTACCTAAAACCACAAAAGCAGTGTTGAAAAGCATCATCTCATTACAATCTTTATAATGAGCTTTAATTCATTAATTAGTGCAGCTGAATAGCCTAACCACACGTTTTGGCTTTCGTAGCGAACCCTTTTGCCTTGTATGGCACACACTAGTGGGATCTTTAATAAGGATCTTAATAATCTTTGACGATGCTGCGGCATGCCGAGCCACTGTTTCCTCACAGCTGGAGACTGAACCACGCTGCCGTGTGATATTCTGATGGTCCACCCCGTCGTCCCCCTCTACCTCCATCAGCTCAGCCTCACTCTCACTTACTGTATTAGTTTTAGAATTGAATCAATAGATTGTGTTATTTCTGATTTCTGATACAAGCTGAAGGACCTGCATTGACTTCTTTTTCTTTCACAAAGAGGTCCTCACACGTGAAGGTCTTGCTGTTCTTTTTCCACTCAAACAAGAACTCAAGTACATTTATGAGTAAAGCAGGCTTTTACAAACCACATTCAATCATTTCTTTGCTGCGTTTGCTTGCAGTTCACAACTATTTCTCGACGCGTCCTCATTGGCTCCTATATTATATTCACATGCGTACCGGTGGTGGACCAGTGAGTGTTTGTCTCTGCAGCTGAGTGACGACACACTTCCTGCTCAATAATAATATGTCTACACAGGAATGTTCCTTTTTTCTTTAAGCAATAACTGACAACAGATCACGTTTTTAATGTTTCAATGGGAAAAGAGGAAAAGTGTCAAAAACAACAAACAGATTGATTGGAGCTTCCTTCACACCGTTTATTATTATATTTATTTAACATTTTTAAATCCCATGTTCGAAACAAAGGTTAGGACATCGATGACATCTTCGAGGCAGAGTTTATAAATCCATTTACAGTGCCGTCTCTGTAGAGATCCTTTCATGATGTCAGTGGCAACAACGAGCACTTTTAGTGGACGACCGGTGCAGCAGAGGCGATCTACTGGACCAAGTATTAACCATTTAGACCCCATAATATGTCAAAAAAAATAAAATCTTTAAAAATACTGGACTTTCCCTTTAAGCTGTCACAATGAATGAAAAACGTGTGGTTTGGGTTAAAAGTACAACTTTGAGAACATTAAGGAAGCTGTGTCGTCATGGTTACCATAATAAACACACGGGTATGGTTAATTGGTTTTAACAGCAAGGGTGCAGAAAGATCATTAAGACGCAAGTTATTACAGTTGACGTATTAGCAAACAGTTGCCTGCTTCTTTCAAACCCGGCAGATGAGCAACATTAGCACTCATCTGAAGTCTCCACCTCCTGGTGTCAGCAGGTGGTGCACAGCAGGTGGTGCACTGCAGGTGTATCACAGCGAACCACACAGTTCTGTAAAGGTGCTGCAAAACAATGAGGCAGAGCTGGGAGATTATTCCATTCATATTACACGTGTTTGTTTGATTGATTCGTAATAAGAGAACATTGATTTGAAAAGGAGCCCACAGTGTTTCAAGGTTGGTGTCCTGCTTTGACAAAAACCTGCGAAAACCGTCCATTTTTTAAAACAAAGCACAAAGAGGCCGACCGTGCTGCATGTGTTGCACACAAAGGAATGATCACATATTCATAAACCAAACAGCCCCCCCCCCCATGTGATAGCAACATGACTCATATGATGCATGCCTGTTGATTCATCGAACAAGAAAACAAATGGGTGGCGAAGACAGAAATCAATGAGGTGAGTCGTCGAGATCAATCCTGTTGTTGTGCTCCCGGCTTCCATTTTCTCCCCACACACACACACACACACACACACACACACAC
>JAVQJD010100589.1:0-16151 GCA_036023655.1 Nannoperca australis
GGTTTACACAGACTCAATCTCTGATTGGCTCAACCAGGACAGTTAATCTTTGATCAGCTATTCAGCTACATTTTCCTGCATATTGTAATTAGTTAAGAAAGACAATAAATTGTAACCTAAAAGTAAAATATGGGAGGGCAGTGAGTTATACCAACAATAATCCTTGTAAATAATCAGATTTTATTAATTGTTTGATTAAAGCATTTATAGTATAGGAAGTTGAATCATTGTCTGGCATAACGTGCAGATTCTTTTGCAGGGGGGTTCTGTGGGGACATTTAAAGAATGTTACATTAGTTACATTACAAGTTAACGATTATTTAATTCCTCATAAAACGGTTACTTATACTGCACATACTTCAGGAGTACATCAGAGGTGGAAAAGTGAAAAATTTAAAACTGGAAAAGACATCCAAGACCAGCAGGACCGAGAGGGCAGATGGCAATGAGTGAGTATTTTTTTGGTCTACAGAGTAATGCCTATAGGCTAGGCTAGGCTAGGCTGGTCCCACAAGCTAGGGCGATGTACAACTAATGTTGTAATATAGAGGGACAGTTATGAGAAACTGTGTAAATGTTTAACTTATTTTAGGCCAACTAAATAACGAGAGTTGTAGGTTGGATGCCGGTAGCAGTTTTTTCATGTAGCGGTTTTGTGGGACGTTATACTGCAGTGTTAGCTCTGTTAGCTTAGCTAGCGGTAGCTTTGTTGTTATACGGAACGCTGTATGGAGGAATCTGTTGCCTTGGCAACATTGTGTAACTTTCCCTGGCCGCAGCTAACATGCTCAAAGGGGTTAGAAGTTTGCGCACAGTGCATCCCGGTACATGTACATTTCTTATAAATAAATACACGTTTTTCTTGTTTTTGTAATGATAACATTTTAAATGTTCTTGACGTTTTTAACTTGAAACTTTGAATTTCTGCATTTAAGGGGGGAAATGCGGTGACCGGAAGTAACCGTATTCACACATGCGCAGAATACAGAATTCCGGTACAGTTCGGGTAGTGACAGGTATTATTGTCGGTACGACATCTCAGTTATTTATCCTCTATCACTTTAGGCTGCTCTGGATGTGGTGTCTTTCTCTCACTGACAGTCTCCTGACTAGCTCGCCGTGATCGTATAGTGGTTAGTACTCTGCGTTGTGGCCGCAGCAACCCCGGTTCGAATCCGGGTCACGGCACATTTTAAAGGACTTCTTCTGCAAAAGAAATACTGATAACTAACAAATAATCACAAACCCACAGAATAGTAGAGAAGGTTCCCCCAAATTAATTCAATAGGCTACGATGAATATAATGCTGAGGCCAGTATTGCATGTTTAACAGCACCACATTTAGTGCATTTAAGAACTACTAGATACAATGGCAAACTACACAACAATATATATGTGTGTGTGTCTAAATTTAGCAGCACATGGACCAGCTACATCGTTAAAATATATAACATTAAATTGATGAAATTATGATTGGCATTTGTTGTTCATAGGCCCACTCATACAAAAATTCTTAATATTCTTATTTTTATGTAGTAAATGTTTTCAATATTTTTTCCAACACTGAGGCAATGCACAGTATTGTAAGTCAAGCACAGTGCAGACTGCCATTCAGAAACCACTTCCATCTGAGGTCAACCCATGGAGGCTCTAGTGAACATGGTTTTGAATGTGTAATTAGCGTAGTCCACTTGACACGAACGCAGCCACCGCTAAGTGTGACAAACGATGATGCTCCAATTTTCCAAGACAGCATCTCCATACACACTTCTGTGTCCGTGATAATCAGAATGAAATTTGAAAAACTCCAACCTACCCCCACAACCTAAACATCAGAAGTCCACTGCAGACACTCACAGACATTATGGGTAAATATTTTATAAGACAAACAAATATGCTTATGGGAGTCAAGGGCCCCAGAAAATGGAAAAAGAGAGAAACCCCCGGGGCACTTTGGTCCGTCAGTATGGTAAAAAGCTTTTTGAAATTGCATGGCTGGCACAGGGTGTCTAGATAATTTACTTAAAATTCATATAATGTTCCAGTTTTCCACTTGGTGGTCATACTCCACTGAATAACAACAACAACAAGGTTCAGTGTTTCAGTCCAACTAAAGTGTGTGTGTGTGTGTGTGTGTATGTGTGCAGACGTATCTCATTGAGACTTTTTCTTTCATAGCTATTATAGGTGAATCACACCTCTTGCCCTCGGGAGGTTTACTGCTTTGTGTTAGGCACCGGAAGAGCACTGCTGTGATTTGTGGCAGCAGTTTCATAGCCCCCCTCCCCACATTAAGGCACAAGCACACAATGTGCTTGGTAGACTGAGAGAATGTGAAGAACAAACCTACTGGACCTCGGTCTCCAGGGGAAGCTGGTTGAATACAAATTCATTTACTCATTTATAAAAGAGTCCTCCGCCTGCCGGAGCGATCCGAGGAGAGGAGTACTCATTCATAAAGTCGCAGTGGCTCATACAGTAAGTGTTGCATTGTTCTCTGAATGTGATCAATTAAAGGCGGTGCAACAGAGATGTAGCCAATTTCATCTGTGTGTAATGTGCAAATACTGTTAAATGATCAAATGAAATCATGATCTGGCCAGCAGTTGAAGAGATGAGCCTTTCTGTGAAAATATATCCCATCTGTGCTACGTCAACTGTGTTTTGTGGACGCATTATTTACATTGTAGAAATAATAAGACATACCAGTCAATTAAGAGATTATTCTGAAATTATGAATTCATTCAAACAATATGGTTGTTCAGTTTTTTCTACCTCTTGACTTACTTCTGTCAGACGATTTCACTGCTATTATTTATTAAGTCATTCACACTAAACATCTAAATAAGGTGTGACTTTTCTTTGCAAATCCACATGAATAGATGATTTTGACCTGAGGAGTTGGAAGTGTCCTGCACTTCATAATGTGTCCACATGGTGTCACCCTCACTTCTCTTTTCACTTCAACACACTGAAGTGAGAAGTGTACCAGGTGAAGTGTCTGAGAGTAACGTGTGGTGTTTAATACATTGTGTTGCTGATCAGTAGTCTGTTGAAGTGGTTATCAAACATCGGGTTGGGACCATCAGGGGGTCTCAAGAAACATTTGATGGGCCATCAGATATTTCTTTTACACAACATTATGTATATTTTTAAGTTTGTTAAAATAGTGTAAATAGTTAAATAAAAAGTTATTACTGAGCCCTCTGGAGTCCTCGAGAGGCTAATTTAACCAAACATCTCTATGAAGACATGTCTTTACCAAATATCTAAGCCATCAAAACACTCACTGTTAATTACATGACGCTGAACATGTTCCCTTTTGACTCTTTTCTCAGCTTTCCAACAAACACAACAGAGTCGTTTCACTGCAGTCCGAGCTAATTACTAAATTAACGCCGGCTAAGAGCCTTGTGTGTACGTTGATAATGGATTTTGTTGTCACGCCTGAGTGTGAGCTGCAATTTCTCTGTTCCATTAATATCCCATGTTGTAACACAGCTTCAGGCACAAGTATGCATATATTGTGGTCATCTCAATATTTGTCTCACTGCATCCCTTCTTGTTGGTCGTCTTCATTGAAACTCTCCCAGGAGAAGTGGATCTACTCCTCTAGATGCGTGCCCCACTTTCTTTGAAAATCTCCATTATTAATTCAGCTTAAGAGGCCCTCAAGATGTGTAAAGCTCTGTGTGTGTGTGTGTGTGTCTTGCACACACGCAGTCATTGATGTGTGTGTGAGATAGATGCCAGAGAAACGGTAGCCAAGCTTCAGGGCTCCTGCTGACACACTGACCTAGCGCTGAATGCAGTTGGCACCAAAAGAAACCCAAAGCCCTGTTTCGAGGCTGGTGTGTTCAGATTAATCCACTCAAGAGAGCGTTTTCAAAAGGTTCAGTTTATGGATGCAAAAAAACACCAGCTCAGAGTGGACGGAGGAAATAGCTGGATTAGTATGAACATCTCTCAGGGTGTGTGTCTGAAATCCCTCCCTGTTTACTGCACTGCATTCACTGTGTGTGTGTAAATGTATCCACTACATGTTGCATATAGATGGTTGATGATGAAGTAAGTTTCTGAAACCTCTACTTGGAAGGATGTTGTCTGTAAATAAAATAAAATAAACCTTTACTAGCCCCTCAGAGGGGAAATTGCAGTGCATACAGTAGCAAAGGAGAAAACATATATTTATTTATAAAAAATAAAAATATAGCATGCAGAGAGCTTTTTTACAATAGGGAATAAAACATTATAAAAATAATAAATATATATACAAAAACCCCAGTAAATTTACATTCTTGTGGATATTGATTATTGCACAGAGAAGTTTGTGTGTGTACCCGGGAGCAGTGCAGGGTGTAAGGAGCTGCTCAGAGATGCTAGCCAGTCCTGCATGGGGTGGGAGGTGTTCTCCATCAGAGAGAGAGATAGCCATCATTCTCCTCTCCGTCATCATATTATCCAATAATACGTTTTGGGTCCAGCATAGCACATTTAGGGTTTGTGGACACTATTAGAAATGTTGACACCTGCAAACATCTGCAACTGCAGCCATCCATTCAAACCCACTAATCCACTTGTTCTGTTCATGTGCTACTCTCTTGGGAGGCTGGAGCCTGTCCCAGCATGCACTGGTCACCAATGTTAGGCCCAGGTCAGGTTACCTTAGACAGTTAGCATATCCTCACCTGATTACACGAGTCGTCTAATACATGTTACATGTCTTATGTAGGACTACTGCTATTGTGTAGAAACCTCCAACACTAGCAGGCGGACTTCTGAAAGCTTTGTTGTACACTCTGTCGGCTCTCTGCAGGGAGAGATTACAGTATCGCAGCCACTTTTATTTTGCTGCGGGGCTGTGGAAGCCTCACACGTCGCCTTTTGGCTTTTAAGTGGAACCATGCTGTTATTGTGCACTGATCTCCAAAACCTGCTTCATGTAGGAAGCATATGCTTTACAAGCCAAAGCCCTAATCAACAGATCAACATGTATTTGAAGACCTGGCAGGGATTAGGTTTGCTCTCTATCCTTTTTAAAGAGCCTTATAACTGCTTGTACTGAGGAAGAAGTCCTCACGCAGAGACAGCAGCTGTTCTTGTCTGCTGTCTGGCTGTTTTGCTTTCATGAGAGCAAGGTGGTCATGACATCTGAGCTTTAAAGAGAAATAGCAGCAGTTCTTAAGGAGGTATCCTTCTAAATACTGCATGTATAATAAAGCGAGGCATTAATATGAGTGCTGTGTGGGCCTCTATATCAACACTGTGCACTGAGGCTTAGTCATGTAAAGCTCATACTGCTTCTACTCTTTCTGTTCAGGGATGCAGGCACAGACATTTTGATGAACGATGATGATGGTTTGATTTGTGTGGAAAGTTGAGAAGTGTATACGTGACAGAATTCAGCAGCCGGATGTCAGTTTTGAACCCATAAGTCCTCAGCCCCCAGGACGCCATTAGCAGCAGGACTTTCTCTATTTCCAAAGAGGTGATGAGAATGTGAATTACTGCTGCCCCTCCCCGCCTGGGACCAGCTTCAGGGGAGCGCTGCATCTTTCCTCCCAGGGTGACACAGATGGTGTGTGCATTATCCAGCATGACGAGTGCATTAAACATGAGGTCTCCCGTCTCTGCTGACCACCCTTCACCTTGGTTTGTGGAGCGTCTCTCGTACTGGAGATGCTTTTATTCCAGATGGTTGAACAGAACATGTGGAGCCGATGTTTAGGCTGATAATGTTTCGGACATTTTAGACTAAAACCTACACTTTCTTGCAGCGTTGTTCAGCATCCAAACTATGTTCTGACCCTTACTGATGTAAGTGTGTGTGTTTAACTACCTGCAGGCGGTTAAACACACCTCTCCTCTATTAATCTGTGGAATATTTCTATAAGCACACTTAACCTACGGCATCTGAGGTCACTTTTGACATTTTGCTTTGAATAATAGTCGTGGCTATTTACCTAAATTCCACTTTTCATATTAAAATGTAATCTTTAAAAGACCAAAGGTAAACTTTTAGGTTCCTCAGTCTGTCCTTACATGTTCGATTACTAAGCAGCACGTCCACTAATGATGCAAACAGGGAAATACGAGTTATTAGATTTAAAGATTTAAGGGACTTTAAGTTTATATTAAGGGCTTTATGTATAGATAATTAGATTTTAAAATAACTTACATTATACATTTATACTTATACACACATTTTCTGCCCTTGTAGTAATGTAGTAATGTATTTCTATATAGTATAAGCAATGATTCATATATAAGTGGGTTCATTTTGTATGTATTTACATGGATATGATGTTTATATTATAGTAGAATGCATTTCTTATTGTCAATAAAGTATTTCTAAAACTGAAAGAGACAAATCACATGATTTCTTACTCTTACCTGTGTGCAGGTGCTAACAGGTACGGCCACTAGTTGGTAGCCTTGCCTTTTCTATTGTATTCAGAGGTGCCAGACATCCACCCTCTGTAAAGCAACACGAACATTTCTGATTGTCAGCAGATGAGATTAGAGTTTAATACATTAACATTTCATTTTCGAGCCATTTTCTCTGATCATTGTATCACAGGTGATGATTAAACTACATGTTTCTCTTCAGTCATTCCCTTTGCCAACAACATTGCAAGTTAAGGTGTCACCTCTGTTAATAACAAACCAAAGTTTATAAAGAGAACATGCCAACGTACAGGAGGCGACACTACTCCTTTGTTTGTGGCATTCAGGTTATTCCCAAGCGTGCGCGTGTGTGTGGGTGTGTGCGTGCATGCGTGCGTGTGTGTGTGGAAGGAGAGCGGGGGCAGGTACCAGACTCTGAGCCCCTCCTCCAGAGAGCCACGGTGTGGCTCTGTTCCAATGGAAACAGGTGGGATCCCCGCACTCCTCCAATCACACCCTCCCTCCACGCGGGAGGGTAGGTGAGGTGGTGGGGGGGGAGAGAGAGAGAGAGAGAGAGTGCAGGGCAGGAGGCAGGACCCAACCAACTTCCACACTCGCCACAGGAAAGGTCGTGAAAACACATCTGTCCCCTGCATGTTGCGGTTCCTGGCGGCCTGTTCCGGTGCATTTTAGCGGGGCAGCGCGCAGCAGTTTGCCGGAGCGCCGGTGAAGTAGTTGCCGCCACTTGGCCGCGGTGTAGTCGCGTTGTAGCGACATGTAACCTCACTCACCGGATCTCGGAGTTGTTGTTTTTCCTCTTGGATTACTCCCTCTGGTAAACCTCGGTTTCCCCCGGCAGTGTGGAGCAGTACATACTTTGAAAAATGCCCGGAAAAACCAAGTACAACCTCGTTGACGACGGGCACGATTTGAGGATCCCGTTGCACAACGAGGAAGCATTCCAGCATGGGATCAACTTTGAGGCAAAGGTAAACCCACACGCAACTCAAGTAGACAGCTAGGTAACTTGTCTAAATGTAACGCGTGTTTGAGATGTGGCTAACTGTAAAACGAGCTAGTTGCGCAGAGTTGATTATTAACTTATGTGGACACTTGGAAATGTTCCAGTAAGTACAAACCAAGTGATTATCAACTAGTGTTTCATGAATGTCTCGTATTGTCATTTTGTTTTACCCTCTGGACGACAGTACATCGGCAGTCTGGATGTGACGCGGCCGAGCAGCCGAGTCGAGATTGTGGCTGCGATGAGAAGAATTCGGGTGAGTGAAATCTCGACCAAACTCCCCTTCAAATCTGGCAATTTTTGCACATTTTCGCACATCAGCGAATGAGCATATTTTGGGGAATACGAAACGAGTTGTTTTACGTTTAACTGTGGGCCATTGCTACGATCGGCATATGTATGCTTGAATAAACAGCAACTTACACCAGGAAAGGCACAGTTTTTGAATTGGCTGTCCACCCTGGTGAAGAATACAGTGGGAATATGAGCTGTGCTATCAAGTTATGAGTTATGAGCCTTTAATCATTACTGAAGTGTCTGTAGTTTGGCTTTTCTTCTAGATGCTGAATTGAAGAGAGCATCAACATTGTAAAAGTATAATTGTGGATTTGTTTCCCATTAACCCTGGCAGAGACATGTATATTAGTGTATGTTAAATGCACAAATTGATGATTTGAATAATGCTTAGACTACTTGTTGACCTTCCCCACCGAAGCCCCAGAGAATACATGATATATCCCCCAAAACAAGTCATAAAGTAGTGTGAAACAGCTTAGACACAGACAGTAAGAATGCTAATTGTGAAAGCAGCTTGGAGTTGAACCACAGACGTACTGTCTCAGATTTTCTGTCACTGTTTTGAAGTTTCCTTTGAAGCAGTGCACTGGAGTGTGATCGCTCCCTCTTTCCGCTGTGTAAATCTAAGGTTTACAGCTTTTTTCGGGCCCAGAAAGTTGACTTAATCTTAATCAGTGTGCCTGCCAGCTTGGCAGAATTTGCTTAGCAACCTAATACAAGTTGTGCCAGTGGTGCGGAGGTGTTTGAGGATGGTGCTGATTAACTTGTTGGTGTGATTAATCCACAATTCCTTCGAAAGCAAACACACCACTGGCTGCACAAGCACACATTTAGTTTGTATTTTTTAAACCTAATTACATATTATTATTGTTGTTATTATTATTCTTAGTTCAGGCGAATGTGTGCATGGTAAAGTAAGGGTTATAAGGAATGAATGCATCATCAGATCACACCAGCGGTGGTGGGGTTGCAGTCTTTATGGAGTGATTTCCAGCAGGACGCCCGCTCTCATGCACATGTGTGTACACACAGTTGAGCGTGAGCTGCAAAATGTTCTCGTTGCCCTTTTCAGAGAAGTGACCCGCTCCTATAATGTGGACCTCCCAGCGTGCTGCCATGGCAGCTGTTGTTGTTGGCAGGAAAACAGGCTTTGGTTTGGCTCCTCCAGTGTGAAAATGGCTTGACAACACAATGGAGGGAAACCACAGGTACCTAACTGGGAAGGGAGGTCACACTGGGAAGCTTGGGACTGCTGGAGGCTCTGGAGGCATTTGTTTTACTTGGGATAGCAAGTAGGCCAAAACCACCTCCACTGAATGTTGATTCAAGGGAGAAAAGCAGAAAACACTGTGTGTTCTTTTGATTTCTCTGGTTTGTATTTGAGTTGGATGCACAGAATCAGTTCTGTGGCATTATGACTACAGCCAGAGACATCAAGACCACTCTGTACCTTGGTGTCACCATGATTCCCACTAAGCGTTGTCCCATTTGAGTTGAGTGTTTGACCAAAACTTGATTTGTACAGGAGTAAAGAAACAAACACATTCTAGTTTTTACTGCAAAGCAGATACAGAAAGTTCTGGGGACGTGACTGCTGACAGAGCGTGAAGCATCAGATGCTTCTACTGTGTGTTGAATGAGCGTCGAATACGCAGGTGCATCAAAACAAAGACACTTTAGACTGCGTTACACACGGGAGAACGTGGGTTTCCACGAGCGTGCGCTGTGAGCGTTTTTCTGAAAGTTACTTAGTCTAGCGGTCTTGCTAGTCTGAATGTAGCCACAAGTTCTTTAAGTGGTGCTTTTGGCTGCATCAAGCAGTCTTTGCTAGTTTTAAAAGCACTTCAGGGCCAGTGAACTCATCCAGCTTCTGTTTGGTGCTTGTCGTGTATCTTTTGACGCCTCGTGGAGTTTCTTAAAGACAGTTTAGTAAAATGATGCTCCCCACCGTCGGTCTGAAGGTTTCTACCAGCCTCTCTTTCTGTAGAGTCAGGCAGCGCTATGCTGGTTGCCCGGCAACCGGCTGATGTATGGTGTCATTGTTCATTGTGTGTGTGTGTGTGTGTGTGTGTGCACGCACATGAGTCACCTGTTGATAACAAACTAATGACATGGCAAAGCAGGAAGTAGCCACCTACAGCGGAGCGATACGTGCAGCGCTACAGGACCTGCTGTAGCACACACACACACACACACACACACACACACACACACACACACACACACACACACACACACTGTGTTGTGCACGCTATTCTTGAATGATTAATGACGTGTCCCAGAATTAAATGGCGAAACAGAGTTTATCACAGATGGAAAAACAGTTTAATCTTCCCTTGTGAAACTCTCCTGCACTGCGTAAAAAGTTTAGTTTTCTACTCCATCAAGTCTGAGCTGCTCCTCCTTTTTCTCTCTCAAGGCTGCAACTCGCTGTTATTTGCATTATTGATTAGCCTTGATTGTTTGTTTGTTCTGATGCATCAATTACTCATAGTGTTTAAAATGTCGGAGGACAGTACAAAATGCAAAGCACAGGGAAGGATGACTGAAGCTGAGACGAGCGCTGTGTGTTTGAGTCGTGACTTGAGAGGTGATGGATCAGTCACTTCAGCTGCTTTGGATGAGTTGTAGATAAATGTTGTGAACTATCTGATATGGAATAAATGAGCATTAGAAATAAGAACAACCAGCATTAATCTGAAGTGAACATGCTGTGTAATACAAAGGCCCTTTACTAATTAAATGTATTATTATCATCAGCTGGCTAAGTCTGCTAGCAGCTAATCTGTTTAAAAGGAGAGGAGACCTTTTACAGCGAATTAAAGGGATTAATTTCTCATTAATCGGCCTTTGCTGGGTTAACTGACCGTAGGAAGACGGAGCAGCAGGGGACGAGAAGATTAGGTGTGTCTGAGGAGACTGAAAGAGCACCGCGGTGATGCTGGAATAGAAATCCTTTGTCCATCCCTCCAGCTGCCGGGCTGCACAGTGTGGACCAGGACCTTATTGTGTGTTCTTCCATACGTACAGAGCATTAGTGCGTTCACACTGATGCAGTGCACTGTGCGAGTACCCGGACAGTGCACTCACAACGTCACCGTCTTGGCTACGTAGCAGAAGGGGAGGGACCACCGGCCTGTGAAAATGGCGGCTGCAGTTGCGATTGTTATGGATGAAGGCTGTGCTAAAAGTTCAAGCACGTTCATTTGTGTTCAGATATTTTGGTGGGCGACAGCCGTGGTCAGGTGTGTTTGATTTGAGCAGGACAGAGTGCACGCAGTGTGCTACGTGGACGCACACTAACAGAAGTATTGAGACGCAGCATGTGCAGTGAGGTCTGGACGGAGGATATTAGCATTTTAACGTCGCATCACTGGAGCGTAACCACAGTGTGGACCTGCGTCAGGTGCTGTGCAGCTCCTGTGAGTTGTCATTGGTCCCTACGGCTTTGATACTGTGTGCTTACACATTTACACAAGGCCCAACTGTTCTCAGGTGAAAGTAGCAAGATCGTGTGTTAACAGTGAAGATTTGAGCAATATGCACAAAGTCCTCCCATGATATACTAATTGATTCAGCTTGACATGTATTGACATACATCTTGAAGTTGTAAATGATCTGGAAATTTAAATTAAAGATAAAATAACTCATTGCCAATGTTTGTTTTGACTGATCCAATGAACAACATATCAAATCTGACAAACCAGGGTATTTTATCGTGACCAAATCCTGTAAATCCAAATTGATAATGTCTATAAAATGTTACTAGAATTGAAACTGATGAACGTGATTTGTTCTTTTAAACACCAACAACCGAAAGAACTGATTTATGGGGATGTAAAAAAGAAAAAAGCCACAAGAAAGCTCACATTTTGGTGTTTTTACTTGAGAAGTGAACCTGTCAGCACCTGTTCTCTTGTCAGTTGATTTATTTAGAGAGTAATTGTTTCAGCAGTACGTGTTATGAGATGCTTTTTCACCACGGCCGATAACTCAGGACTTTCTTTTTCTGTTGAAGCTTCAAATGATTGAATATCAACGTCTTCATTCATCCGTCTTGTCAGATTGTCCTCGCGGGGATCTATACAGTACCACATTGACACGGACAAGCTGTAAGCATTGTGTCGAGGCAGCTCCGTTACCTCTTACAGCTCAGCGGAAGGACTCAGTCGAGTAATCACATGGCTGTCAGTGCCTTTGGCTTAGGCGTTTGCATATTGTGCTCTATCTGCTGTGTGCACAGGGAAATACACACATATACTTGAGAACTGTCTCGCAGCACGTTTCCCTTGTCATATAGCATCCTTATTTAAAGGCTAAGTCCTCACATGGTTGTTTAATACAGAACCAGTAGGTGATCGGTGAGAATGAAAGATGGTAATAATGATGATTTTAAGTGGCAGTCATTAATGGTAATAGAGTGAAAATGACACCTGTAGTGTTGTTTATTTTGGCCATTTTCTCAAATATCTAATATCTTTTAATTAGTGTCAGCTGGAGTGAACCTGATCAGTTTGATTGACATTAACAAGATATAGAAGCTCAATGCTTATCCAGTTAATCCAGCCGGATTATGATGTGTGCTTCTCAGCGGAGATGTCTTGCATTAAGAAAGCTCTGTTTTTATGCTTTGTATGCTGCTGTTTTCTTTATAATAAAAGAAAACCCAAATAGGAACTCAGAAGTCGCCGTCCAGGTGTTGCTGAAGTGCTCGTTGATGTAAATATGCATCTCTGGTGTGTAAAGCAAAACACAGGAACCTGCCACAGCGTCATCTGACGTAGCTGGAGATCTTGCAGTGTTCTTCTGTTGCACTTGTTGTCGGGTTGTGTGTGACTTTGACTTTGCATCGTTTCTGTATTTGCAGCGTGTTGAGGCTTTCTGCGGGACGTTTTCGTTTGCAGCACAAATCCGTTGTTGTATTTGTTTTGGCTTTTTGACTTTGCATCATTCTGAAGCTGCAGCACGCTTCTCTGACATTTAAGTCAAGTCTAGTCAAGTCAGCTTTATTGTCAATTCTGCAGCATGTACAGGACAAACAGAGGATTTCGTTACTCTCAATCCCTTGGTGCAAAACCACAGAATACACAAAACTAAATATAACCAACAAAAAACCTAAAAATATACTATATAATATACAAATTTCAGGCTGTTGGAGCGCGTCTCCTCATGTCGGCCACTGTAGAGGAAACACACCTGTAGCTGTCATCTGCCTCACACACTCACATGCACTCTACCTGATCACATTATAAACCATGAGATGAAGTGTCTTCAGGTAGAGGAGTGTAAAGCTCTCTCAGCAGTTGGAGGGTGTTTTCAGCTGCACACTTGGTATCACCTTTGTGTTCTTGACTAATGTAGCTCTCTGCTTTTTCCTTTTTAAGTGCGTGGTACTTTGACTGCAGGTGCCCTTCTCTGAGAATTAGAGACGTCCTTCATTCACTCCCTAATTAAAACCCTGTGTTCGCACCTCGTCCAGCAGCGCTTATGTGTGTCATTTGTCAAAACTAAGCTTGAAATCTTAATAATCACCTCAAAGCAAATGTACAATGAATTAGGAAATCAATCAAATCAGGATCATGGATTAGTCTGCTGATTTATGAGTCCTTTTTGGTTAGAAAACTCCAGAAAAAGAAAAATATGCTGTGGGAAACCAAATACACAAATGTTACAGCCACAAACCACCTTCTTCAAAAAGCTGCTGCAAAGCGATGCAACGTATTCAGATTCTAGAGCAGCTGTAATCAATCCTCAACAACACGGAAACAATGTTAAAAAGCATTTTGGAGCCCGGTGTGACAGAAACCGTAACATAATGCTGCTGATGAAGAAACCAGTAGAGAACAGGTCACCTCGTGTGGCTTTGTGCCTCAGATCTGAGCTCAAGGGGAGAACAGATAAAAAAAGCATTATTTCAGCGGTGGGATTTTGTCCTCTGATCCACGCACTAAAAACCTAACCTTTCTCCAAAAATATATAGAGAGACTGACAAGACCACAACACAGGAGCTGGTGACACTGGGGAATACTGACGTCTGGGGCATTTCAGGGCGACTTCGGGAAGTTCTTGGTTTCCAGGCATGTTGTTGTTTACCGTGTTGTTAAAGGTTCAGAGCCAAACTGTTTCTCTCCTGAAAGGGTTTTACATAGCTGCCTCCGTTTATGGCTTGTGATGCATTCACTGTCTTCTGCTCTGACTTGTGACGTTTAAAGCTGGAAGGACGGCCCTGCGATGCTCCACACGGTGGAAACTAGAGAGCAGGAGCATCTGCCAGTCTATAAAGGTTATCAGCACATTCTTCAGATATGGATGACGACCAGAGGTCTAGTCCTGCAGGCTCCTCAGCATACGAAGGGGCCAGCCTGTCTAGCACCTGCGCAGACACTGGAAATGTGTTTCTCAGGAAATAAATCCGCCTTGAAGCGTGGATGCTCTCAGATGTTTCTCTCTGAAGAACATTTCCTCCTCGCTGTTTTGAAGTTGGTAAATATTCTTGCTAAACTTTATGAAAATGAAAATCTTTGAAGAGCGTTTAAAGCATCTCTTTGTTTTTCTCCCAGCCCTTTCTCTTTTCGGCACGTAGCTCAGAGCTATTGTTCAGACGCCTTTTCTCTCATGAGGTCAAAGTTGAAAGGTCAAACGGTGAGCAAATAATGACCCATGCACGGTTCATTACCCTCCGTCCGCTTGTGATTTTCTGCTCTGCGGGGGTTTGATTGGTGGATCAATTGAGCATGATGGGGATTTGTGTAGATCGTGTGAATGGTTGCTTGCTCAGTGCCGCCTTCTCCTGCACTGACTTGCTGTCAGTGAAGTGCTTTGGAGGCCGAGTGTATTTAAAAAGTGGCTAATGCTTAACTAGCTTTATTGTTCGCCAGATAGTAAATGGTTTGGTGAGCGGACTATTCAGGGATGGCAGTGAGTGTGAGTTGAAGTGGAGGTAAGACGTAAAACTCAAAAACAGGTGAAGAAGATACATGCTGTTTGTTGGCCTTTGCTACTATTTATGTGTGCTTATGTGATAGTTTTATTTCTTAAGGTCACGTTAAGGTCATATTACTACTTGGTAATCAAGTGTCCTCATTCAGTAAAAAGGATTCAGTGGAGGGAGCTCCTTATTTTTGTCTGGGAACCACAGCAACAGACTCCTTCAACATGAAGGAGTAGTGGTTCTTCTCCAAGCTCCCTCCTCGCGCTGTGTTTAAGGACATCCTGCGGTGTGTCCGCTTGTTCCTGTGATCTCCTTCTTTTGGTCAGCACTCACAGCTCATGACTAACAGGCGAGGAATGGAGCGACCTGTATATCTGGTGGTTCACCTATACTGACGTGTGCTGGCTGACACCGCCACAGGGTCCACTAAAAAATACCCACAATACTGCCAACGCAGCAAAAATGTGTGAGAGCAGTAACAAAGCGGCATGTCAGTGTGAATATCAGGCTGCTCACACCCCTTTTCACAAATGTGTTTGCTTGTGTGTGTTGTGTGTAGTCAACCTGTTCCTTGTTAGTACACACACACCTCCTGCCTGGTTTCCCCAGTGAAGCCCAGGACTGAGAGTCAGGCAGCAATAAATCGTCTCCCCCTAAAACAGCTTTGTGTTTGTCTGCAAACTCTATCTCTCTCCTCTCCGATCCCGTCTTTTCTCTCCCTTTTCTTTCCCGTCACTGTTTTTATCCCTCTCTCGGGTGTGTTGGATGGTGCCGCCCCCTCGTTCCACCCCCCACGCTGTCCTTTTCCTCAAACAATCTGTTAAGCCCTTCACATTGTCGTGCCCTTCATCAGAGGCCGAGTGAAACATCGGCTGATTCACCGGTTCTTTTCTCTGTAACTAATGGCCACACAGACTTAATGTGATCCCTCCCTTCTCATAATTAACGTCTAATCTGCCACCAAAATATATCTCATCCCGCAGAAGTTTTATTAATTTCTATCCCGAGGACATTAAATAAGATAAAGATAAAATATCAAGATTACCAGATCCTTGTTTCTGGTCGTAGGAGGAGGGATGGAGCTTCTGATAATGTTCTCGTCAACCTTGTGAGGATATTCAGCCAGTAAATGACAGTAAATCTCATAAACCTTTACAACAGTGTTTTAGAGAGGAGCTCGTGTCTCTGTTTTTGCTGCATGTTTCTTCAGGCGATTCATCCTGATCCAGTGAGTTTGAATGTCTGTGCATGATGAAGATATCCTCCTTTCTAAGAACACATGCACCTCCCTCCTTAGCCTCCAAGCTGGCAATGACAAACTAGGCAAACAGCCTCAAACTGAGTTGTCAGCAGTATTAACTGCACTCCAATTACATCTTTACCTCCTTTGATCCCTCCCTCCATCTTCTCATTTTTGCTTGTTTCTGCAACACTCCGACGCCGCTGTTCACGACCCGCTGCTTCACTTGCTCATCTTCTTCCTCTGACAAGATAATGTAATGTATTAGCACA
>JAVQJD010100591.1:0-19892 GCA_036023655.1 Nannoperca australis
TTTCTACTGTTTATTATTCTTTTTTCAATAACTTTATCGAGCATTGTAACTGTATCAAAAAGCAATTTCCCTTCAGGGATTAATAAAGTATTTCTGATTCTGATTCTGATTCTGATTGAGCAGTTCTGCACCAGAGAAGAGTTTAAAGCTGCCATTATCTAAATAGAGCAGTACGGTAGAGGTAGAGGGAAAGTTGCTGTTCATGACGCCGCACAGCATGTCACTGATTGATAAACAGCAGGTGTGTTGGGGCCTCAGCCTGGCAGGTGAGAAAGGGAAGTATAGAAAGATTTTTCTTTTTAAAAACAGTCCATCTTGGTGACACTGTATTATAAACATTACTGTAAACATTGTTTTTTATCTGATTTCAAGCCAAATATACCAAAAATATCAGACCATGCACAGATTTATCTTTCTCTAGTTCCTTTAATTACTAGTCACAAGCTGCAGCATCTTATTTGTTTACACACTGTAGTAGAAATATCACAGAAAATGTGGTAAAGTTAATAAAGGCTGATATTCTGTATCTATTTAAATGAGTATAGCTCCTCTAAACAGCGTTTTGTTGGTTGTCTCCTCCTGCACTAATGGCTTTGGATCTTTGACTTTCTCAGGATGCTTTTTACCGACAGTGACTAGAAATAAATGCCTCACATTGGACCGAGTGTGTCATCATTATTGACCATCTTCATTAGCACGCCGTCCACCCAAAACCATTACAGAGCAGAGTGATTATGTGTCCACTGATTGCCTGTCACATTCAGCAGTCGCTGCTGAATTACAATGTATCTTCACTTGCAGGCTAATGATTTAACCATTGTGTGGCACACAGTAATCAGAGCACAAGACTCATTTCATGTTTTTTAGATTCATAAACACACTGAAGATCGTCTTAAAAGTAAAATAACCCCCACCCCCCGCTCTTCTACATGCTGCACATTAGCAATTATATGGCATAAAGAGGAACTCTAATTGTTGTGAGTCAGGTCGTAGGTGCCTGACTAGGCACACAGCTATTAAAATGTTATGAGCAAGTGTGCACAGCTCACCTTAATGAGAAGGAAGGAAGCTACATAGTAGGAGGCGAGATGAAGAGAGAGATGAGGAGGGAAGCTGAGGCGATGTGATGCTCATTGTTGCGGCTCAGAGAATGGGATATTTTATAACCTGTAGCTGCACAGTGCACAAAGAGTCGCCTGGAGCTCGTTGAAACATGATTATCCAAATCTGTCTAGCGTGCAGACATGCACACACACTAAGACTCTTCAGTTCTCTCTTGCTGCTTTGCTTTTTTCTTTAAGCTCGCTGCATTTAAGTCCCACACAGTTTTCATTATAAGCTACATTGCTGAGCCTCACATCTCTGAAACATATTCTTGATCCACCCACAATAAAGCAAATATTTGCAAAACAAGGAAAACAAGAACAAGAACAAGAACACCTGATTGGCTCTTGAGTGTAACATCCGTGGGAGAGAGCAGGGGAGTTCCTCATAGTAAGGTGCAATGTTGTCACCAGCAATTAAGGAAGAAATGTCATTGCCAAGTGAAACTCTGGTACAAGAGATCCTGGGTGAAAAGCATTAATTATTAACATTCATACTTGGTGCCCAGAATAGAAAATAAAAGAGGCACCGACTGAAACGCCTCGAAGATGTCGCATTTTACACTGAAAATAGCTGAAAATATACACCACAAGGACAGCTGAGACAAAAAGCACTTAGGGTCTAAAAAAGTTGAACACCTAACAACTCTTTTTCTTGTCCACAGTCAGTTCCATTGTTTTTCTTCCTACAAACGATTTACAGTGACTTTCAAAGTCTGTCCAAAACTACGAGTGGGTGGTGCACAGCATCCTGCAGCTCGCCTGCCAGGTACCGTCATATTTTCCATCCCTGGTACCATTTCAGATGATGAAATGTGTCAACATCTTGGAGCGTAACATAAACTCCAAGCATCCAGAGCACAGTCTGGTGAGCAGGGGAGCCATTTGTTGGGTTGCAAATGAATCATTCAGAGCCAAAGCGGCACCACACAGATTAAATGCTCGAGAACGTCCTACATCAGCAAGACGAACATACAGTCGACAATTACAACATCAACATTTTATCATGAGAACAAGGACGGTTTGAGATTAACCACAGTGCCTTGAATCATAATGCAGTTAACAGCAGCCAGACTGGGTGGTTTGATGCTATCACAATGGATTTGTGTGTGTTGGTGTGAAGGGATTACTGAAAATATGAAAGCATGCCAACTTTCCAAAAAAACATTGGACACACAGTGATGAAGTGGAAATTTTGCCTCAAGTCAAAACACTTCTGTTGTGATTTCTTACCAGGAGTTAGATTGAGAAGATTGACCATGAATTTGATCTCAGTGTATTTTGTAGAAATACGTGGTCCAAGATGTGTTTAGCCTAACTGTTAGCTTAGCACAAGACAACTAACCTTCATAGACAGGAAAAATACACCCTTCAACTCGTTAGCAAACAAGCTAGCCACCAGTATATCCAAATGTTCAAAGCTGGCAAGCTGTTGCTAATCAGTAATGAATGCATTACCAAAACCACTTTTACACAAGTACATTTATTTAAATACAACTGCTTATGAATTGTTGAAAAGTACCTTTGACGCTGTTATGCTAGCAGTTTCCCCCTGCCTGCTGTCTTTGCTTCGCTAAACATGTCTTGAAGCTACAGCAACTCCTGAAATCTTCCCGTCTAACTCCCAGTAAGAAAGGAAGGAAGATAAACTATGTGGTTGTATTTGTTCCACCTGAGATAAAGTTAAGAGAATTGGAATTCTTTCTTGTCGAATGGTACAAGGACAACATATCCTCACATAGAGAATCCAGTAAAAGGAAGCATAGCTACATGTTTAATCCTGAATATCTCTTTTATCCTACAAAAATATTTCTTCTGATGAAAAAGTTTTCATTCCCTGACTCGCAACCCCCTAATGGAGCAAGCAGCAAAGAAAACAGTAGCAAATTCTCTGATGCAAATGTAATCAACAACGCAAAAGTCTCAAATTCAAAAACGGGCATCATGCAAGCACATTTTTGTAATCTCATCCTAAACCACTTACTTTTCTCAGACTCAGCAAACTGCATAAACGTGTTATATATTGCTTGTTTTAATTAAATGAACGCCACCTGTTCGTGAGCAGGTGCACAATTAGCGTAGTCGCCGCCCCCCAAATTAAAAGGCTACCTGTTTTCCTTCATTTGTGGGCGAGTTTCATTCCCAAAAATGTCACCCGAGAGTAAAACATTGAATTAAACATTATTATGGGACCAGAAAAAAAAGAGAAAATATTTCTACACCTTCACGTGACAGAAATATAGGAAGGAATGGTTTGACATGAACAAAGTGGTCCATGAAGGAAAGGTGGTAGAAATGTAGCAGTCATGGAGAGGGATGAGACCATATTATACAGATGTTTCACTCTCAGGTGTTTCACTCAGCTGTTGTAATGGAGAATGTTCACCTGCACAGCGACTTGCGTTTGGAGTGTGAGAATTTTCCTCACAACTGTCCTAAACTGTATGAAGATGTCATGCCACAATACTCATATGGTACCAATATTCTATTACTTATTCTGTTGGCGCCTGACTTGCATGACTAGTGATCTCAAATAACTCGCAGGTGCCACTTATGAATGTTTCTTTTAGTACCTATATTAAACATACCATTGACATCCAGTGTATGTAAAATTAGCTGTAGTCTGATCTCCACCAAGCCCTAAGAAAAAGATATGTCTCCACAGCTAGTTGCTAAGCATTAAGTGGTGAGCAGGTAGCGTTCGGAGGATTTATCAGAGCTGCCTGCTGCTGCTGGAAACACGGCTGGTGAGAGCAGTTAAAGTGCTGCGAGACGCTAAAGCGTTGTATATATATTCATTATTTTTTATTACACTTTTTATTCCGTATTGTTGATCATCTCTTTCAGCATGTAATATTTTTATCTTCTTTATTCTTTCTATATTTTATATTTACTACTGTTTTGTCACCTCTGCTACTGTAGCCCTGCAATTTCCCCATTGTTGGACTAATAAAGGTTTATCTTATCTTATCTTATCTTATCTTATCTTATCTTATCTTATCTTATCTTGGAACTGCAGGTTCGGGTGATGATTTGTCACTACCCCCTTCACATTGCACTCATTAGATCCATTATTAATAGAAACATAGTGATCAGTGCAGCTTTAAGAACCCAACTATTCAGTGGTTAAAGAAGCCGATTAGCTAGCAATGATACTAACTCAAGCTAAACACAAAATTTAGAGGCACAAGGATTCGTTCCCTAAAGACATCCCTGACATTAGTAGCTGAGTAGTTTTAATGGTTTTCTGAGTGTCACACTGTGTGTCACCTGGAAAATGACTGTTCCTGTTGAATAGGGTCACATACAGAGAGACGCCTTCAATAATCCTCCTTATCACAGTCAGACACAGACAGAGAGTACCTCTTCTACTTACACTGGGTGTATTCTTGTAGCAGGGCGAACTCAGCCGGGGTCAGTGTGACCCATTTGTCCTGGCTGCTCATTGTGTTTTAGACCTCGTGTCTCATTCCCCGGGCAGCAACACACAGCGGGGCGCCTCGCGCTGCAAAACAACAACACTTATCAGACCACCTGCCCAATTAACAGCCGCAGACATCTCTTTTTACTTAATGACAGAGCGGGTTAAATACACCAGGCTGAATCGGACACAGACCTGGAGACGCATGTCTGCAATTAAAGGCTCCGTTTGTTCCTGCTTTTTTAAAGGTCAGAAATACAGTAGATATATCAGAACATACAGATATAAAACGGTATTTTCTTTCATCTGTCTCAGTGTTGGACATGTCGCATTTGCCTATTTTTCTGACTGTTCCTGTTTCCACAGCTGTCATCTCAACGCCTGACAACCAAAATGTCCCTTTGCCTCTTGAAAGCAATGTTTTTCTTTCACGTTGTTGCAAGGACTTGACATTTCAGGCACTGCCATTCATGTTTGTCCGCCAGTGTAGGATGAAGCCAGAGAATCCACCATAATTAGATACTGATGGAGACCTTTTTATAGGTAGAAACAAATGTTGGCCAAACAAAATTTGAAATCACATTTTAGAAAGTGTTTGAAACAAGGAAATAAAAAAATAACAGATGATCAATGGACTATACACAATTGTACATATATTAATTATTATGTATCTATAAATATATATTATTGATTTATTAGAATATATTTTGAGTTTTTTTTCTGTAGAATTAAAAAAATATATGTTTATTTGATTTGTTTGAATGAAAAAAGTTACAGATTAAAAAATGAAAGCCTCATACCAGGAAGTGCAGTATTAGTGCTGTAGATTAAGGAATATATATATTAAGGAACATAATGCGCCTTTAGTATCACTGCAACACCTGCAAATACTGACATATTATCAATATCAAGATATTGTTCTACTGCACGACTTGGAATATGTGGATTATTCACATGTACAGGAAACACTGTGATTGATACAAGATGTGTACAAAAAGCGCAGTGAAACATGATGAACTGTATGTAACAAGAAGAGAATTGGAAGAGTCCTCTTATGTAAATAAAAAAGCATAGGGGATTGGGCATTAAAAGCAATCAGTGCTGCTTTTTAAATGACCTTGCATCAGCCCGACTGGTTGCTATGATGACAACACAATCGTTTTTTTTGTAGGCTGGTATTTATATTTTGAACTGAGGCCAATATCTAGTGTTGCACTGGAGGTAAATTAGACGCAGCCAGTGTTTCGGCTAGAATAGTTTTTTGTCTAAAGCTATTAAAACAGCATTTAAACCATCATGGTGAACATAATAATTTAGAGTTTGCAGCAGCTTTTTTATGGCTGAATGATGCACTTTACCAAAGGTTTACAGGTCTGTGTTATGTAACTGTGGTGCAGAAGGAACCTCCATCACATCAGAGGGTGGATAACATGCCTCGCTGATATTTTGCATTTGAGAAAAGCCAAGTGTCAACTTGATATTTTATAAGATGATTGAACACATTTCACTGTTAGAGCTGTATTGATTAATACAACATCACAACTCTGCTGTTGAGATTTATATGACTCTGCTTTCCCTCTTGTTTGTGTTGAATGCTTGTAATTGTATGTTTGTGTAGGCGTCACTCAGGCATCTGTGTGGGTGTGTGTACGTGTATGCATATTTGTGTCTGTGTGTGTTACATCGCCAGTGAAGCATTTGCCCCAATTACTGGGAACTGAAACCCTGGATCAACAAGTGGATATGTTCATTCATGTGGAAGATGGATGTGTGTGTTTGCGTGCATGTGTGTAAATAATATACAAACGTTGATGTGCTTTTTTTTTTTAGGAATAAATGTTTTTTTGACCTGTGTGCCTGTGTTCATGCATGTGTGTGAGAGCATCCACCACATTTATGTGCATGTGGTGCCACATTTTACCTTGAAGAACCCCTGCATGAAACAGCAATAGTATTAACAGAAGCTTTATAAATGATTAAGAGAGCATCATTATTTTTATATCGACTACCCAATGAAAGGGAAAGCAACAGTCAACACAATGTGCATCCACCAGTGTTTGTGTGTTAACGTGCTGGGTGCGTGGGAATCAGCCTCCCTCGCATAAACTTTTATCTGCTGCTGGAGCTGGAACTAGAAAACGCTCCGCAACGTCTCTTTTAATGTTTTGCACAGACAGCAAAAAAGGAGCAGATAGGGAACCTTGTTATTTATCTTAAATCTCCATGGAGTCTAATTCCAACACAGTGATAACCACAATAGTACTGATGTGTGCAGTATGTTCCTGCTGTGCACTGCACTGCAATCACCCTCTCTCTCTCTTTCCGATGTTGCCTAACTGCAGTGCATCCTCACAGAACACTCGGCTGGCGTCTCTTCCACAATCAAAATCCAATTCCACAAATGTTATCAGATCAGCTTCTTTGTCCTCCAGTGGTGCAGTGAGGAGATTTAGTGTGGATCCATGTGCTACACCACACTGACAGAAGGTCTGACCACTGAGAGGTACATCACTGTTACAGTAGTGGCCACTGCGACATGCAGCACCATGAATGAGATGTCAATCAACATGCCGCTCACCTGCTGCAGAGCTGGAGGCAGATGTTTTCAGAGGAAGCTCCTCAGACACATTCCTGCTGTATCCTCCTCTGGGTCTTCTGTCAACTGCAAGGCAAGAGTGGGTGTTTGTAATTAGACGGAGCGTGAGAGTGTGTGTCTGTGTATGAAAGAGAGAAGACGAAGGAGCAGCAGCAGCCCTCTTTCCTGCATGTCAGTGTATGAGTATGTGGACGGTGTAGTGTTTGTTTTTCTCCGGCGGTGTCTGGTCAGAACAGCATCGCTGAGGATGTGGAGTGGTGAGAGAGAGAGAGAGAGGGAGAGGGGGGGGCACCAACAGTGCTCTGCCTGCAATGATCAGTTTCCATACTCCCGCTCACTGACGTCACATCCCTCCATCCCTTCGCTCAGCAACTCAGGTCCTCACCTTCCCCTCCCTCGCCTAAACCCCCCGAGGTCCTGTGCTCTCCTGCTCTCCCACTGTCTTTCTCATCTCTCCCTCTCTCTTCACCTCTCCCCAACCCACCTCCTCCATTCAAGCCATCTCTACTCCAGTCGCCGTGGCACGTATCAGCCGGCCGCATTAGCATTCAACACGACGGGCGGTAAGTGCAGAAACCTGTGGGATATCCACTTCAGCGGACTGGAAATTAGAAGGCGGGAAAAATGGGAAAGATGAAGACAGAGAGGGGGAGGAAAGAGTGGGGGTTGAAGCACAGCGAGAGAAGAAAATATGAGGAATGGGGACAAATAGAGAAAGAGAAGTGAAGATGATGCAGGGGGACAGGGGGTGGTTCACTTTTTTTGTGACCATTTTTGATCTTGTTTTCTGGGGACACAAAGACAACATGAAACATGAAACAGATTTTAAAGCTTCCACACACAGAGAGTCCCTACGTACAACATTTGCAGTCTTTATATTGTAGGAATCATAAACCTTGGCTGTGTCCAAAATCACACTCTATTTACTATTCAGTGTATTATATTTGAGAGTATTTGAGCATAATATAGTGCCTTTAAAAATTCTGCAAAGGAACAAAAAAAGTAGTGTCCGTGAGATGGAGAAACAATGTGTCACATTTTATAGATGCAAAAATTACACTGATGCCCATCCACCGCACCAACCTCCACACCTCGCAACATAACATGCACAATACCTTTTACATTGGCATTCAATGTTGGCACTGGATGTAAATCGTGAGGTGTGCAATTGTCCAATGTGGTTGTAAGTCCTGAGGCATGTCCATTGGCTTGGCAGTAGAAAAACGATGATTAATTGCTGGGCAAATAAAATAATTTGTTTTCTTTGTTTTTATTCTTTTCTCTAGATTTCATAGTCAAATCTGGAAGGATCTCAAAGGATAAAATAACATTTTCATTCGTATAATTATGTTTATAAATGAAGGTACAGTTGCTTGAGGCAAAATGTGTTCATCCATCATTAATATTCCAAACAGCGCCATTGACATTTTAGGCATTTAGCTGACACTTATATCCAGAGAGATGCATGATGAGAGCACATGTTGAAACAAGCTTGGATTCTTGGGTGGCCTCACTGGAAGCAATCAATAGTAATGAAGTCAGGGGTTAGAGCCACAACATCAACACATGAGATGTAAGAAATCTTTTCCAGTTAGCACAGAATGATCGTAAAGGCTGAGAAAGTGCACGGCGAATAAATAAAAACAAAGGAGAATATGAGGATACCAAAGCATTTTAGAAAATCTGTCAGCGTTGGCAACACATTTCATACCCAAAGGCAACCCAAAGTGCTTCACAGAGTACAAGAAACAAATGATAAAAACAAGAGAGTAAATTAAAAGGGGCACACTCATCACAGCTCACATTAACCTTAAATAGATCAATATCTTTTGTTGCCTAAGTCTAACCAAACGCAGTACCTACAAACGTAATATCTAGGAGACAGGGTTGCGGAGATGAGTGACTTGTCTTTTAATTAAATATAACATTATATCATTATTGAGGTATCAAATAAATGAGGGACTGTTATATTTGATAGGTATAAATAATTCAGTGTACAAGTAGAATAAAATCACCATGAGATAACACTTAAACAATAAATAGTAATGGACCAAGTAATGAGCCCTGTGGCACTCCAAACATTACAGTGGGAAGATCTAAAAGATCTCTTCTTTTCATGCGTTGGGTTTACAGTTATGAGCAGTTCTAATCTTTAGTGATAAACGTAACCAATGTTGACTCTGGATGCTTTCCATCCACCCTAAACTCTTCTAAAAAGATTCAGCATGCATAACAAATTAGTTCATAGAAGCTGTTGTCCAAACAAGGTAAATATGGCGGATTTTAAACTTTAAACTTAGACCAATGTAGTTTTTATGGAGACGGAATATTTTAGAGGAGAATTGCATTCCACGATATTTCACAATAAGACTTTCCTTACTGTGTAAAAAAAAAGATCTTACTCTAACAAACTGGTCTGTCTCTGTAGGGATCCTTTCCATAATGTTGTCAGACACTTTGAATAACAGAGCCAGTGGCAAAAACAAGCACTTTCCAATAAAGGTTATCTACTGGAACATTTCTAAAACCTTTGGAAAGTACTAGTTTAGTCATTCAGCCGCCAACATTTGTAAAAAAAAATGGCCCATGTTTAAAAATACGTTTAAGAACACATTTGGTTGTTGGTTGTTTGGGGAGAAAAAAAACACCAATGTTTTCATTTTCTGTAGATGTCAAAATAAATCTGTAGTATTCAAAACAACTTCTGTCTAGAGGATCATGAACCAGACATTTAACCTCCAGCTATACTAGTGGAGCTGCTGTGCAGTATAAATGTCCAGCTTTGTAAAGCATATGCTCACAGCAAAGCCCTTCTGCAGGAGACTTAAAGGTTACTCAACAACAATCTCTGCCCCGCTGTTCTGCCTTTCAGACAAGGCTGTAAGGATATAAAGGCCTTAACTATACGCATGCTGCTTCCTGGAACACACCTAATATCTTCAATTTATTTACCAGCCCACCTTTAGATAACCTTTGCATTGCTCACACCTTTTACGTAGCCGTCCGCCTACAGGAACCACTGTTTAATCTGATACACAAGCGTCAGCATGTATTGAGTTTCATGAAAGATTGTTGATCAATGACCCAGATATGGGCGGTGTGTGTGGGGGGGTGGCTGACCAGTGTGCCAATAACGTTTGTGGTTTAGTGCTGCCTCCGGTCTGTCTGTGTAGGTCATGTGGTAGTTTATATTTGTGTCAGAGATGCGGAGGCAATTGAAGTATTGACACGTCCTTCACACGTGACTGCAAGTGGGCGACTACAGGGCCTCACGATCACATTGGGGTGTAATCGGCAAAGACTCTTCACATTTTTCATCTTGTTATGCACGTGTCAATAAATACTGGGAGTAAACGGTTGCTTCTTTACATATCGAGCAGACACACAGCAACATTAGCATGTATTTGTGTTTCTGGTCACTCTTCTCCAAGTTCTTCTCCTAGCTCTGGTTTGGTGCACAAAAACTCCTGTGGTTAAATATCTGGTTCTTTAGCTGCAAAATGCTCCACTATGTTCTCCAGCGAGTTGCTAACTGTGTCTGTCTGCTGTTTGGTGGTGGCCAGATAGTGTACAGTGAGTTTATCAGAGCTTTTTCTCTGAAAGCAGCTCAGAGTGGACCAAAACATGAAAGTTGTGATCTGTAAAACCAAAACAATTGGTCAAAAAATACTTTAAAATGCTGTTTGTTATTACGATTGACCCCGGTTTTATTACTTTGTATGTAGTCTTGTGATTTGTTGTTATTTTAAAAACATTACTAGTGCAGCTTTAATATTCAAATATGAATTACATTTTGTTATCACTGAATATTAAAGTTCATTCTTCACCTTTGGAAACACCCACCCACTGAGGAAGACTGTAAGATGTGGTTGAAAACACCTGAAAAAACTAGTAAGTCGACCTTGATCTTACAGATTCTTTTGTCAAATGGTTATATATTATATACAAATGGTTATAGTATAGTAATATATAACCACACCATATAACTACTACTACTAGTAGTATTAATATTGCTGTTTATAGTTTTGTGCCATGATTTGTCTATTTCCATTATACTATATCATATTTTATGTTGTTGCATATTACTGTAATAGAGTTTAGGCAACATGACTCTCACACACATCTAGTGAGATATCAGTACTGTATTTCAGAGGGTTTTGTAGAGTCGTGTCTAATTAAGCCGGTACTACATTCAGTACTCTGCATTCACCGTGTATTATGACACACTGCAGAACCTCTCTGGTGTTTTGTTCCGTTTGTTTTTTGCACGCAGACGACACAAAAGATGCACGTCAGATGTTCCTGTCACTGCCGGTTGCATCAGACCTGCATCATCATGAGATCTCTTGAGGTCATTATGCATGTGGGTCAGATGTACGTACTGTAGGCAGGTTGGAGTAGCCTCCCCCCCCCCCCATACACACACACCCGGCAACTGACTGCATCACACTCTGCATCAATGAAAATTCAAATCTAATCCTGTTCATAAATAGAGTGACGTGTGGCCAGCTGTCTGGAAGTCCTGCACTGTTTCTTGTCCCCAGATCGGGGATATTCAGTCTTTCAGAGGCCAAAATAATGTCATTGGTTCAGTTTAATCAATTTAGTAATAGGTATGTTTTCTGGCAATCGTGCAACACCAACTAAGTCCCACTTTACACAGCCCAGCATATCGTGTCTGATCAGATTGGTGAACAAATTAGTAATTAGTATGCCATGGAAGCTGTAGACGTTGGATCAGAAGATACTCTGAACATGAGGTGGGACTTTGGCTCTTTACAAGGATTTATTTTTCTTTGGATTTTCCAGTGATTAAATATAGTGTAATGTAATAAATGTCTCATGCTAACTAATTTAATTTACACAAATATGTCAGAAATTAAGTCATCGTACAGTGTTAACGGGTTAATACACACAGCTAATAATACTATCTGATGATTACATCACGTCTCATACAGTATATATTTCAGCCTTAACCCTCGGCTGTAAGCAGATGGGTTGTAGAATATATAAATTGCTATGCAAATCAACATTACAACTTCTAACACCCAATGAAATTACAGTGTAACTCAGAAGAGAGCTGGCAACTCTGTCACATGACCCCCCCCCCCCCGTGGCAGCAGTCCAAAGCACATATATCAATTCTACCCCACTTCTGGCCCTCTGTGCTATAAATAGCCGCCTGAGCGTGGAGTCTAGTGCAGAACACCATGCATCATAATGGGACCATTACATAAGATCCTGTCCTGTGCGTCTACAAAGCCCAACCCCGGGTCTTCTTTCCCGTCTGTCCCCCAGACAGCTGGGTCCCCCTCACTTTTTATACGTCCCCTGCCAGAAGCAGAAGAGCATTAAGAGTGAAGAAAGACTGTCATTAATGTACAAACACTTAATATTAGCCTGTAGGCATCTGCCATCTTCAGAAAATGTCTCAGGATGTTAGGGGAGTACTAATCATTAAAAAAAAGAGTTTAATTCCAGACACATCTCCAGGATGAACACGACAACAGGAAACATAACACATCCTGGGTGGCTACAATTATGCTGCTAAATACTTTGTAATGACTCAAAACGTTGCAATGCTTCAAGTCAGCGCACTTTTTAAATATTTAAAACATGCATGTTTTTTATATCTGCCTTGGAAGTCACATGCCCTGTGTTCTCCTTTGAGAAAAAAACTCAGGAACAGAAAGAGAGAAATTAATATTTCATTATTATGAGTATTTTCAAGATGGCATCCCCTATTTTTGCATGAATTCATCCAAAATGGCTCTGGATGCACCTGGATAGACCTACAACCAATCAGAGCAATGAACGAGTGACGTAGCGCTGAGCGAATCCTGTCGGAAGTACGGAAGCCAACAGAAGCTTTAAGTGCAGTTGTTTGTTCTTCTTTTAGAGAAAATATGGCGTCTGGTTGGACAGCCAGCAGACAACGTTCCACATCAGTGGCAGCCATCTTGGTTGTTCACGAAAATGCCTCAACGGTGCTCCTCTGTACAGTCATCATGTCAAACCCGCCCCCCCTTCAGATAAACGTTTGTGACATGAACAAACAAAGCAAAATCATCTGGTTTAGTGATCGTTTGTGAAGAAAAAAGTAATGTGACTAACTTAACAATGCACACTTATAATTACACACATTGTAATTATACGTATGTATATTATACATATATGTATGTCTGTAGTGTGTGCCCACGTCTGTGCATTCATGCATGCATGTGTGTGTGTGTGTGTGTGTGGTGAGACTCCTCTTCGTCCCCCTGCAGACAGTTGGTGCAGAGCATTGAACTATATTATCATAGCGTGAGTCACTGGAACATTCTGTGGCACCGAGGGAGCAAATCACATTTGTTCGCTTTTCCCATCTGCCGTGTAATGAGGAAAAGAGGAGGAAAAAGGAGCCACGCTCTCTCACACACACACACACACACACACACACACACACACACGTAAGATGGTTTTAATGATGTGTGAAGTTAGTTTGGTGTTTACACAAATAGAAAACTCATATCTGCACAAATGAAAAAATAAAGACGAACGTAAGTTAAATTGATAATCTGCTAAATGTATTTTTTATTCTTTCAATCTTTGCTGCAGAACGCTCACTGCTGCAGTGTTTTTGTGCTTCGCTTCCCAGAGGCTGACTGTCAATCAAACAGTGTGGGCGGGACTGTTGTGCTTCTCTTGGGGATTTCTGCTGATACAGTTTTGGGAGATCCTGCAGCTGGTGTTCTTTTCTTTATGTCGTCAGCTCTGGTGCTTGTGGAGATGTTTTGACACCCAACCTTTGTCTGTAATTTCAAATGTCATCTTCCAACAGTATGTATTAGTATTCAATCACTTGTATTACCACGGATCAATATATAACTGTAAGACAGTATCAATTTAATATTGGCTTGTCAAAGTAAAGATAAACTGTGATCCCCTCAAACTCATCATGACTAATTCACACGACTGGCACTGTTCTCATGAACTCAGAGCCTTCAGATAGTTGTAGACGCACTGATACCAGGAGTACTAATGAGTAGAAGCACGATCGTGCGTTAACTCCAGGTACTGTAGCAGTCGCCAGCACATCGCAGGTGATGTTGGTGGAGCCGTGTGGTGCTTTCAGGCGTTCACAGGTTTTCCTGACCACTGCTGATGTGATTTATCCTCGACCCAGTGAGCAGAACACATTCTTACGCTAAGCCAA
Source organism: Nannoperca australis (assembly GCA_036023655.1). Classification (NCBI taxonomy): domain Eukaryota; kingdom Metazoa; phylum Chordata; class Actinopteri; order Centrarchiformes; family Percichthyidae; genus Nannoperca; species Nannoperca australis. The sequence goes on from JAVQJD010100591.1 coordinate 14,319, forward strand.
GTGCACATGGGAGACGTTTGCCTTCGTGCCTTTTTGCCAGATGTCACGTAAGGTAGCATAAAGAGCGACAAAGTGCATGTAGGGAGCCGATGTAGGGGTGGAAGGATGGGTCAAACCCTACCAATGGCTTTCTAACAGGTGGTTAACGTTGCAGTTTGCTTAGGTTTTGGACCCAAAACTACTTAGGCTTCACGGCCCTCAGGGCTTCTCTCACTTGCAACACAAGTGCTGAGATGAGCTCGAACTGGCATGCTACTCACTTCATTCACATTTCATGGGGGAACAGCAGAGGAGCTGGTTTCCTCTTCCCTTATCTGATGATAGTGAAGGAAAACAGGAGAGGAGAGAAATATTTCATTCATGTTTCCATCATCTTCTTGACAGCAAATGTGTTCCATTCCTTCATTTTATCGTTGGAGAGTTTTTTGTGCATTTCATATTATTCCTATTGTCAACAAATCCCATGAAAAGACTGAAAACAACTATGAATTGATCCGACTAACAAGTATTCTCTGTAACCAATGCCGGATACCTCATTTCTCTGTTGTTGTCCAACAAGGCTAAGAGGCTAGCAGCTATGCTAGCAGCTATGTGAGCTTGTACTTTGAAACAATGGATCGTTGAGCTGAGCATGCTAACACTAGCATGGCAGTTTACTCACAATGACAATGCTAACATTATTATGTTCACAGTGTTCATCATTTAGATTAGCATGTTAGCGTACTAAATGAGACATTTCACTCAAAACCATGGATGTGAACCTCATGGTGGCGCCAGATAAACAAGTCAGGGAGTCGTCCATTCAGAAGATGTTGAGATATTTCACAGGATGCTACAGGCAGTCAGATGATCATTAAAGAATATCTTGTGACTAATGCACAATCCTAATTAGTTCCATATATTTTCTGTTTGAACAGATTGTCAAAACTTTATAACTTTAAAACCCATTAAAATCAATTATGAAAGGTTTGTGAATTCCATTTGTAGTTTACAGTCATCATATACATCAGTCTGACTATTAATAAAATACCACTTAGATTTTTCACACAAATGATCCAGAGTCTGTTAAAAAGCTGCCATTGTGCTGCCATGGATGTTTTTGCTGCCTTTTACATCAGAGCGAGATCTAATTCTCATTGATCGTCTCTCTTGAGCAGCATTTGCCCGTTCCATTAAGCGAGACCCTGGGCACAATTCCCTCACTGCCTATTAGTAGGACTTCATGTAAAGGTGGAGGCCATATCCTTCTGCACTGGGATCAATATGTCAGCCTCTCGTCCTGTCTGTGGACCGCTTCAATAACAGATCATTAAAGAAGCCGAGAAGATGAGTGCAGCGGCACGGAGCAGTGCTCTGAATTGTTGAATGCTTAGAAACTAGAACAGACTTCAGTCTGAGTTGGATAGATTAAATAACAATAATAATCCCTTTTTCTCATGTCTGTCCTTTTTTATTTAGTTTTATATTATAATCATTTAATTCTCAACGTATTCAGGATATATGTTTCTTATTTATATATCATGTTTTGTTGTTATCAGCTCCTTGTAAAAAAATGTTTGTTGTTGTTTAATAATTGAAGTGTCCCATGATGGTCTGGTGACGTGGCATGGTCTATCTCTATACTTTTGTTAATGTTTTGTACAGGATCATATTTTGTGCATCTGGTATTTTCTCACTTTGGAGTTATTTGAATGGTGCACACACACACACACACACACACACACACACACACACACATCCAAATGAGCTGCTGTTCGCAGACGTTGTGTGCATCTGTTAGGTGAGCACGCTGGTAAAGATTTGTGGTATTTTGATGAGCGCTCTGCACATACAGTATGTGCAGTGGAGTGAAGCCATCTGCAGACCTGTTAATATGACACATTATGAATATTCACACTCCCTCTTCTGCTCCTCCACTCATTTACATAACATGCACACGGTGAAGGTTTCATAATTACAATTTCACACTGATGTTAATATATATATATATTTTTTTTACATCTGTATGTGAACACGCTGCTTAAGAGCGAGTGTCACGTAAAAAAGCAACCAGATAAAAACATACATAATTGGCAGTTTCACCATATTTCCACAAACTCATCTTAATGTTTGAAACTGTGATCAGCACATTTACTGCTTATCACAACTGTTGATTATGTATTTAGGTATCATTACGAGACAGAAGTGTGTCGTATGTTTATGACTGTGTGTGTCTCGTGGGCTTAATGAAGACTGCATTATGTGATCAGGGTTTGTACAGCTTTTAAAGCACTTTCAAGGTACCTGAACCAACTCTTTTTCCAGCCTTTGTTACTATAAATGCCAGGAGACAAGAAACAAATAGGCCGACAGGATTGTTTCATTTGAAATATTCAAAGATTTGTGGTTTACACGAGTGTGTCGATGATGAAACACCAGATTATGTTTTCAAGGAGTATATTTAAATTCAAGAATTTTCCAAACTTTCAAGACAACTCTGAACCCCGTGTGATGTTGTGCATCGTGTTGCTTTACGTGGAGACAGATCTCAGTTGTATTGTTGTTCAAATTAGATTATGTTCATTTCTTAACACACTCAGATTTTCTTGATGTTCTTTGCAGTCGTTTCCTTTGATGCGTCTGTTCCACCTCAGGACTTTAATACGTCTCTCAGGTAACGCTGATGTATGGGTTTTGTAGAACACAGACTTGTGAGCAAGATGTTGATTTATAACAATACTTTTTAAGGGGGGGTGGGATAACAGCACCATCTGCTGTGGACTGATTGTCACTCCCACACAAGATCTGGAGGTTGGGAGGATGAATTCAAATGACCAATCTGCTGTTTAGAAACGCTGCACAACCTTCAGGGTTTCATCTGGAATCTTTTTAGAGGCTTTTTTTTTTTAGGAAATTAAAAAACAGAGAGCAACATCACAAATGTTTTATTGCAATGTGAAAAGGAACACAATATACTGTCCAGTGTTGTGTCAAAGGCAGAATTAAGGCACAAGTAAGAGCAGCATTTGCTTTACGAGAGCTATATGTTGCATATTAAAGACAAATAAAAATCATTTACACAGTACCTCCGATGAAAATGTAAATTACATAGAACTAAATTTTACATTTGAACCAAAAGCACCAAAGATGTTTAGAAAGAGTAAAATTTCTCAGAAGAAATGTATCATTTGATAACAAATGTTTAGCACCTTGTCTTGTGTTGTGGCTAATTTACATGATAAACAGACTTTAACCTGTTACACACACACACACAAGTAAATGTGAATCAAGCAGAAGCTGAAACTGCTGCTCTGTCTCGCTCTGCCAATAAAACAGCAGCAGAAGTTGATGAATGTCGCGTACAGATGAGGTCGAACACACAGAGGCGATTAAAAAAAGTGTTACTGTGGAAACACGTCAACGATTCTGACCTCAGCCCGTCGGCCCGCGCCGTCTCGGGTCCATCAGTCGGCCTTCTTCTCGATGAAGAGCAGCTGAGAGAAGCTCTGCAGAGCCCAGTACAGCAGAGAGAGGGAGACAAAGGCCTGGCCAACACAGACAGAGGGGGTTAGGATCAGAGGCCGCTGTCTTTCTGCTTCCTTCAACATGTTGAAGTCTCTGAAGAGACTCGGAGAATTTGAAGATTTTCTGATTTAGTGGCGGTGACGAGCTAAAGTGTTATTTAAGCATTGAAAACTGAAAATCTGCTCTGAAGACAGTTAACGAGCTGACAGCTTATAGACATGTAATAAACAGTATACTGAAGCTCCAGGTTTAATAACAATTCACAAATCTGTCTAAAGATTATTTTCTCAATCAACTGATTCATTGTTTGCTTTAGAAAATAAAAAAAATAAAATGTCCAGATTTCCCAAAGCACATGCTGACATATTCAAATTGCTTGTGTTGTCCGGCCAACAGCCCAAAACTAACTAACTAACCAAAAGTTAATAATCACAGAATAGATCGATATTTGAGAAATCTGAACGAGAGAAAATCAATTAATTGATCATCAGAGTTGTCGATTGTTGTTCCAGCTCTAGAGATCTGCAGGTGCTTCTGCTTTCTAGAGTTTAGTGCCTTGTTACAACAGCAGCCTTTGAAACATAAACCTCACTTTCCTCCTTGCATTCATTTGAACCTTTTATACTGATTTATTTCCAATAAAATGATTTCATTAAAAGACCTGATTTATGATATGACTAATGAGTTTCCCTTTCAGATGATAAGACTCATCAAGACTTTCAGACTTCAGGAGCCGCTGAAACAATTCATACTTAAATTGAATGTTTATCATAAATTAGTAGATATTTAATTCGATGGGAATATTTGATTTATATCTGCAAGACACTGATTGGATACTCGTCCTCCTCACTGCTGGTTGCTTTAAATGTTGGTCTACTAAAGATTCATTATAACTTCCATGCAACATGAAACTGGACTGCCACAACAACAAAAAGGACCCGTGACATAAAAAGTGTGACAGGTATCATCGACGAGAGTCAAGTCCTAATTGAAAGAAAACAGTGAGAGCCTTCAGACGCAGCCGCTCTCAGGACGATGTGGAAAGCTGCCTCAGAGGTTAAAGAGCAGGTTTTCTCCCCCGATGCTCTCACGACGGGGTCACAAGGGTCACCGGCATGGGAGACCTCGCTGTTCAGAGAGAGTTGGAAGGGTTGGGGGGGGGGTTCTCTGCCAAAAAAACAGCCCTCGCCTCCACCCCTCGCTGCGTTCTGGCCCATAAACTGCATCCTACATCGCAACCCGAGCCAAAACCAGACCGCTGTCCATCACAGGCAAAAACGGCCTGATGGGAAAAAAAGCAGCCGTTTTCCTCCGAGAGGCAAGAGAGAGAGAGAGAGAGAGAGAGAGTAACCCGGACCTCTCTCTACCTGCTCTGAATCCACATCAAAGCTCAGCGACACACGAAACAAAAAAGGACAAGAAGCGACATCAGGGAAAGAGAAAGAGAAAGAGATTCAACACAAACTCTGATCCATAAAAGTTTCCCTCTCACTGTCCAAATATCATTTATACATCTGTAGTTTTAATTTCCAAAATTACAAGACTACAAAACTGGATTCAGATCAGTGGCTGAAATACTTTTACATATTTTCTGTACTTTTTATTTTATTATACCTTATAATTTTACTACATTTCAAAAGGTAATTATTGTACTTTTGACTACACTACACTTATTTGACAGCTGTATGACGTTTAATAAAACAGGATGAAACTACCCAAAAGTATATAAAGCAGGTACAATTATTTAATTATAAAGATTAAAATGCTGCTTACACATTAAAGCACAAGTAATGATAATCCAATATTATAATGATACAACACTGACATCCTCCTGACCTGTAAAAAGACATTAATTCTTTAAATACGATTTACTGATAAGACGTCTGGACTTTAAAGTTTTTCCACCAGTGATTCAGACAAGATGCTAAATATTAATGTCTGTGCACATAATTACTTTTAAAGATGTGATAAACTGCTGATCCCATAACCATCCAGGAGTTATTATCATTACTATTATTAATTACTGAGTTGTAATGGATTCCACCCCCCACCCCCCCCCCCGACTCCCAT
>JAVQJD010100598.1:0-18851 GCA_036023655.1 Nannoperca australis
AACTGCACCTTTTATATTGTTTTTCTATTTTTATATATTGTATTTTTACCTTTGATTTTATTATAGTTTCTTTTCGCACTTTAATGTAACTTGCATGCCCTTTTGTTTCCTCCTTTCAAGGTGCTGGAACTGTGAATTTCTCTTGGAGATTAATAAAGTATCTATCTATCTATCTATCTATCTATCTATCTATGCACATTGGATGCTGGGTCTTTTTTCTTTTTTGTCTCTCTTTTCAAATTCTTTATTTTGGTGACCGAGCGAGCATAGAGGGCCAGTAGCCTACAGTTTTTTATCCCTGCTAAATGTTTATCAGACATGTAGTCAAGTATTGTACATTTTCTTTCAGTGACACTTTAACTGTCTATAGTTCAAAAATATAAGCTGTATGTGTTTTACCGTTTTACCTGTGCAGGTTCTAGTAAAAGTTAGGCATAAAAGCAAAAATGATGGCGTCCACCACTTGTGAACTTACAAAAAGAGGAAAACTTGTTTAGTACAGGTATCCACGGTGCCCGGAGGTTGAACGCATACAACTTGGGTCATCCCCTGATTTTTCCTCTAGTGCCACCAACAGGTCAAAACCTTTTAAATATCTCAAAATCCACTGGATGGACTGGCACAAAATGACTTTGGTGATTAATAACTTTCCTCTAGTTTGACATTTATGGTTTGAGTGAAATGTCTCAAACACTATAGGAAGAGCTACACACATTCATGCCCCCCTCAGAATGAATAGTAATAACAAAGCCCCTGACTTTTCATCCACCACAATCAATGATATTCCCACTGTACTTTGTGTTCAGTGATGATTAGCAAATGTGAGCATGCTAACACGCTAAACCAAGGAGATCAGAATTTAGCTCACACTGAGTAGAGCCTACACAACTTTGCTCAATGAGGTTTCAAATTTCAAATTTATACAGCACATTTAAGCTTAAGTCTTAATGCATGCTTCTTGTGCATATCCCGTATGAAACGGCTCTCCTTCTCGTATCCTTCCAACTCTTGATGCTAAAAACACCAGAAGACTGTATGAAATGTTTCACCACACCAGAGGGCAGTGCAGGGTAAAAAGTGACACTTCAAAAAAGTTCAGCCAGGAGCAGCAGTAGGACTCTGTATAGCATGCAAACACTATCAAGTTTATTGTTTCAGAAAATTGTTTTGTTTTTTTTCTCATCGCTGACAAAAACTTAAAATTTTGATTTAACTGTATACAATTTTCCATTTGACTTAGTATTTAAAATGAGTAAATAACTTGATCATTAACATGATGTGTGGTATGAAAATATTAAAAACATAATGCGGTATATTGATCAAACAAGCAAGACACAGTGAAGGGTGTTTTGATATGATTTTTTAAAATCCATAAACCATTCTTTACAGTCACACCACCAATCAAACCCAGGCTTATTCTCAAACAAACACACTTCTGATCAGTTATAATACAACTCTGCTAAGCTTTAGAAAGATGGCACCATCACACGGGAAGGGAACATGATTAGGGAGTGTGTTCATAGGCAATTTAACAAAAATATTTCCTTTAATGAAGATAGAATCTTTCTTTTTTCATATACTATGAGGATAGAATAAAATTCTGTCTCTGAAAACTGAAGGTTTGATGTTTGGAGAGTGCTATGTTGAACGTGTTGCATAGTTGAGGAGACATAAATGTAGGGGTAGTGGGGATTTTAATTTAAAATGACACATAGGGGAGTAGAAAGCTCTTTGTTTGATGAAGAGTGCAGGGTAAAAATACTCTCTTTTTGAATACTTATGTGATTGTTTTGGCTCTGAACGCCCCGCCCAGTCAAACAGAGAAACAGCTTGACCTGCCACCTTGATGCTTGTGTACTACCAGGGCACGCGAGTGTAAATCCTGACTGCAAGCATTAGTAACATATAGTCCATCTTTGTGCAAATTTAACTCAATAGAACAAGATCCACAGCAATCACGTGTGATAATAATCTCCCAAGCAGTTGGATGAACACAGGGGAAAGCCTGTTTGTGTGTGTCACTCACATCACAGCCTTTAGAAGTGTCACTCTGCATCCATCATTTAGAGTAAAATAACTAAATATCCTCTTGGCAGGCAAACAGAGAACCAGTTTAGCTTTAAAAAATAAAATAAAATACTGTCATTCTAGCTTATGGGCTGATTAAAGCTCCAGTCAATCATGATACCCAAACTTCTCTCTTGCTTTTCTTCCACGCAGACTTGGTGATCCACTTCTTTAGAGATCGTGTTTATAAGAGCAGACTCCTCAAGAGGAATCCTTGTCCAACGGCAGTCTAATGTGTTTATGTAGCTCACTCCGCGTCGGCTGGATGAAAGCTGGAAGCGTTTCTAGTCGCAAGACAGGAAGGGGAGTTCCCAGCTCAGCTTATAAAGTGTCTCGAGATACTGTGCCAAGCGTTTTTTAAAACCAGACGTTAAAACAAATAAAAGAAAGAAAGGGGTACACAATATGAGCCACCCAGACTCTGCTGCTGGTTCTAACTTTACAAGCTCCAGCGCGGGAGCAGAGCTGCACTCTCTTCTCTTCTTCTCATCTCATTCCTACGTACATTCACTTGTCCAATATCCCGTCCACTGGTCCATCAGCTGTCCATTCACATATTGGGAGAATGTAAGAGTTTGCACTTATCCAAAGGCCAAATTCTCCCAGACGTTCTCCTTTTCCTCCTCGGTAGCATCCGCAGACCCCTGCTCTTTGTCTGAAGTCCATCATAAAAAAAAAAGATCCACGGTGCCGCGCCGATGTCACCGGAACTCATAGATGGCTGCACTGTGCTCGGGAACATGGATGAGGTTTAGCGACTGGTACCTGCAGTGTAAAAAAACACTGTGTTAATAATATGTGTTAAAATAATGGAGTACAGGGCAACCTTGTCATAACATTAGTTTAAAGACATAATGTTTAATGAAATCAAACTCTGGTTATTATGCTAATTACTACCTGCATGTTTTCTGCAATAGCCATTCAGCAAACACTTCCTTATATATTAATGTGCATTGTTACTGGCGGAGTCGGCCATTCCCACACTGGATTCAAACTTCCTTCACATGCACGAAATCTAGTGTAATTTCATCTCACTGATATCCGCCTCCCTGTTAACTGTTCGCCGTCTTTATACCATGTTAGAGCTGACTGAAGTTACTGCTGATGCAAACATCCTGCTGCAGCTGCTTCACATTAAAAGCATTCAACTGGTGAAATACAAGTTTACTTTCACAGTGAAGAAGCAACAGGAAACACAATGTGTTTGTCACCGAGTTCAGCGTTGACCGTGATTGCTCATAAACAAATACATCAATACAGTTTCAGCAAAACTAAATCACCAAAAGAGGAGATACGTGATTTTAACTAAACAGTGACAATAAGCACCGTAACCACTGCATCAGGAACATTATTCCTCCATGTTTGGAGTTTACTAAAAGTCTGAAGCACTTACTCCTTCGAGTTGGTTCGTTGGTCCACGTGAGAGCAATACCAGGCAGAAATGTGTCGTTTTAAAATGTGCCTGAATAATCTGAATACATTCACTTGATTCTTCGAACACAACTGCAGTCCAGTTTGTAAAAAACAACCCCGAAATGAAAGGTTTTACTCAAATAAAAAAGATGGATGTTGAAATGTGAAAGCCAACAGTTAATTATACTTTATACAAAATGAATGGAGGCCAAACCAGAGTCTGGGTTGATGCTCATATTCAGCTTTTTCTTCATGTGTTGTTTGCAGACTTCACACCAGAGGTGGTAAAAAGGCAGCACAGAGCGCAGAGAAGACCCTATAACCAACTGCTGTTGTCCATAACAACATTTGCATTGCAGTTGATGCTGTTTTCTGTCCTCACAAAAATGCTAAATGCCAAAGCCACAGTGAGTATGAAATAAGCACAGGCTGATCTTTTATTTTCCCTTTTGAAAAATTGCATAAAGTGGAGGTATTTTGTGATCGGAAAGAGACACAAATCTGCTTCCAAGTATTTGGTCAGAGAAGGGAATAAAAAAAATAAAAAAAACTGAATGGAATGAATTTAGAATGCGTTGTAATGATAGCTAAACCATTATGTGCAGAGGGAGTTGAAAGAAATGCCAAAGAATGTCAAATAAAAATGAAAACACTAAAGATGGAGTACAAGCAGGTCTCAGCTTGCTTGGAACCAGACGGTGTGGCCACAATAAATCCAACGCAGCAAAACTGTGGGTTAAGATTATTCTGCTTCATCAATACATGGCTCCACACAGTCGAACCTGGAGCTGCCACGTTCATCTGCTAATCATCTGAGCAGCCTTCAGATGATTAGCAGATGAACGTGCCCTTAAATTACGAATGAAGGGCACCCTGACAGAAGCCGCAGGAAGCTGGATCAGTTAATGACTTTCCCCACCCAAATGTTCCAGCTAGCCTGGGATTTGATCCAGCAACCATTTCAGGCACATGTCTGTCGATTCGTAAATATACTCGACTTCACCTCACAGTAACTAGTGTGGTGCTGCGTTACCATTCAGAGCTCCTGTGGTAGTAGTAGCCCTCGATCGTTGCTGTGGATTTCTGGAAGCAGATGTAGTAGAATCCGGCAAAGGAAGCTCCGCTGATGTCTTTGATTGTGTGGTCAGGGACCAGAAACTGCTCCTGAGGGGACAGAAATAGCAGCAGCTGCAGTTCAGAGGACACTTACCACGACATGTGCCCAGGCCCAATTAAGGCAGTGCCTTACCTTCCACCTCATGAAAATATAGTCTGAGTTCTTCAGATCCTCGTAGTCAAAATCATCCGAGTTGAATGTCTTTGCATACTGGTAGAAGGCCTGGAACTTGCCCTTGACACAAAAAGTAAAAAGGATTATGTCACGGTAAAGCAGCCTGCTAAAGAGCACTTGTGTAGATTATGAATGAACAAGCTTACCCAGTGCTTACGATCCACATCCTCATCGGCATCCCATTTCCGAGTTAGAAAAGGCCGCTTCCTGCTGATGATCTCTCCGGCAAAGAACGTGGTCAGAGTTGGGTATTCCTGCGAGGGTGAACACAACAGAGAAACTGTGACTTTTTGTTTGCTCTGGTGCAGCCGACCTGACACGTGCCCCTTTTGCTTTTCTTGCATTTGTAAGTGAAAGAACGTCACACCAAACGCTGATGATATGTCTGTGAGTCGAATGAAAAAAATCACTGGTACATATTGACATGTTTGAGTCACGCTGTCAAATGTGGGACTGATTTACCACCACACGTCTATGATTCAGAAAAGGTTTTCTGACACGTTCTGTGTGTTGTGTATTGTGGTTTGCACGGTAGCTTTTACTGTGCTTGAATTTGTAATAGCATAACGTGACATCCGCTAGCATTGGAAAGCCTAAACCTGGACTGCAAAGGACACAGATAATGAGCAATCCAACACAATGAGCAGTGAGACCCAGCTTAAATTATTTATGTTTGTGGCTAAAAAAGAAAAAAAAAGAAAAAGAGAACTACCCTTCTCACCTCAGTCAGTCCTTTTATCTTGAGGTAGCCACACAAGTAGGAATCCTCCATAGTGACATGCTTTAGGAAAATAACAATAAACAACAGAGAATGTTGACATTTACTCCATATAAGTACTGCGTGGTTTCTTCTACATGCAAATGACAATAGGTGGTAATGCTGTGATATCATTTTGTCAACTGAATGAATGATATCTAACGTTACCACCCTCTCACATAAACAGCCATAAACGTGCAGATTTGTAAGGGTCCTCCTGCAAATACAGGAGCCAAAAATGGCTAAACTTCTATAAAGTAGTATTTTTTGATAATGACATTAATGAAATGTCTCTTTATAATTGAATAGGGCAACTAGTAAACAGTAGCAAGTACTGCTACACAGCTAGCTAGGCGAGTTACTCAACGACAGGCCAGGGCTCATTGATTTTCCAGCTGTCAATCATCACGCCGCCCGTTTGACAGTTTACCAAATACCCCTGACAGCTCGCCTAGATAGTACAATGTCCGCTTCACAGCCCCACCTGTAAAACAACTTCAACGTCGTAAGAGTTTCCTTTGCTTTTCTGGTGGCCCCTGAACTTGGAGCCGCTGTACAGCAGCGACGTGACAACACCAGGCTGCTGGGTGTTTATCGGTGGCGGTGGGATAAGCGAGGCCGAGGATATGAAGGCCGCGGCGGGGGAGTCGCTGAGGTATCCAGCGGGGACAGGCATGGCTCCCGCTTCGCTGGCTGGGCACCGACCGCGGGCAATTGCCGTCTGGGTGATGGACTCTGTCGGCGTCTACGAAGAGGGGAGGGGTACTGAAGAGGTCCACCAACATTCAAATCCCCCCTGATACCTCCACAGCTTAGTTTACCGGGCACCAAGCTCCCAGAAAAGTAAGTGGACTTCTACGCGGCGCCGTAGGCAGCAGAATCCGCCCTTCTCATTGGCCAGCTGAGTTCACCTTGTTAAGATCTTCAACGGTCATTGGTTCAAATTGCGGAAGGCTTTATGGGAATATTTGGGTGTAGTTTGTTCCTGTTGTGTAAGGGCGTGTAGAAGCTCTAAAACTACATTTCCCACGTATTTAAAGTAAACGCGGCGCGTTCTGTCAAGCATAGAAGGTCACACGCGTGTTTGTGGACGCAGGAGCTGCTAAGGAAAGCGGAGGACGAAATGTGCGGTAGTAAATAGAGACATACCGACTTTATATCGTTAGCCAGTAAAATATGAACGAGAATTGATGCTAATACGAAAAACACCCACTCGTATAAAAATGTTGCATCTATTTAACTAAAGAATTGCGGTCAGAAACAGGTAGCCTAGCAGAAACAAATAGCTAGCTTTTAAGCTAGCTATTCTTGAAAACATTACATCTTCACATAACTGTCACTATGTTTCGGAGCCTTGTTAGACTCCAGAGTGAGTTTGGAAATACACTTTTACTTGGGAAAGTGTGCCCAAGAAGTCAGCCCTTTCGGTTTGCTTTGAAATACTCCACAGCCATTACAGGTAAGATAAATCATGCATGTGGATAGAAACTTTTCTGCAGAAATACATTTGTATAAATTGACCTTGTTGTGCAAGTGTTGACTTGTTTTATTTTTTACTGTTTTCAGAAAGAAAAAGATTTTATCAAGACGTCAGTATATCCCAATGTGAAGGTACGTGTCAAATGTCACTAGTAATAGGAGTATTTTTCTGTAAGAGCAAGAGTATGGCAGTTCTGTGATTGAGTATGCTAAATTAATTTTGAGGGGGGGGGGGGTGCTCTCCACTGTGGAAGGTGTCTCGCCTAGCTTGCTTTGTTGGTAATAAGTACACATTTAACGGTGTAACTAGCTGGTCCTTCTCCATATCAGTGTCATTCTTCTGCTTAATGAATATTTCCAATTTCTAAATTTCCATGTAGGTGGTTTATATGAGATCAATCTAGACAGAAGGAAACTGAAAACTCCTGGAGGTAAACTGTTCACCGTGCCAAATGAAGGCCTGGCCATCGCCGTGGCAACCGAGTGGGAAGCTCAAAGGGACACACTCAAGTTCTACACCATGCACATGGTATGGCCTTTGACTGGGAATTGGAGGGGGTTTAAATCAGAATTTCTTATCCTTGTCAAGGATGTTCAACTAAAAATGTAACTGAAAGAAAATGTTCTGTCTTCCTGCAGACTACACTGTGCAACACAGCCCTGGACAATCCCACCCAACGTAACAAGGACCAAATGATCAGTGCTGCCTTGAAGTTCCTGGAGACTGATACTGTCTGGTATACTATACTTATTGACTATTAAATTAATCCTTTCAATAACAGTGCTTTATTGTTGCTTGTTTTCTTTACATCCACAAATTAACTAGAGCAAATTTCTAACAATATAAAGTTCAATATAACCATTGCTTACACATCAGTGCATTTGCTGACAGTAAAGACAGAGATCAACACAGTTGCAGTTGTGCCTTTTTAAATGTTAATTGTGTTTTGTGTAGTTACAGAGTAGATGTACCCCATGATTTGGTTGAGCTACAAAAGAATGAATGGGACCCAGTGCTGCACTGGATTGAAAACAGGTAATAACAGCATTAGCTTTTGTTATAATCAAGGCACATTGGCTTGATTGTAAAGCCTCACAAATTTCAATACAGCCCTTGGGAATTAAGCTACTGTAGTGAGCTCTTTTCTAATATTCTTTTATCTCCCACAACACAACTGCAGATATAATGTCACTATTGGCTCCTCATCCAGTATTTTGGGTCCTGAGATCCCAGAGGCAACCAAAGACACCTTGCGACAACACCTGAATTCTTACAACTTCTGGTCGCTGACAGGTAAAATCTCTCCAAACTGATCCAAGATGAGCACTTTTAACAAGTATGTGCTCTTTTGAAACATGCCTTGATTTATAAATGTATATATGTACCTATTGTGCTAAATATTATCATACATATTCTGATGACAAGATTATATGTATAGAAGAGGTTTTATTTTAGCTTGTGTGCTTACAAATGAAGAAATAGACAGGTAAGTGTAATAAGCTGTAATAGTAATTGGGGTAGAGCTATACAGTAATGTGGATTCTCCTGCGCAGGGCTTGAGTATGTGATCACCCAGCTGAAGTCTGTTGTGCTCTCGATGGGGCTGATGGACAGACATCTGAGTGTGGAACAGGCTGTGCTGCTCTCCAGACTGGAGGAGGAATACCAGGTAGGAAAGTAGCAGAATGGTTTTTCCATTAACTCTTTTTAGTTAGTATCATTTTGAATATTTGTTTCCTAAAATAATATACAATGAACCTAAACAAATGAGACCTTGGTGAATGTGCTTGGTGGTCTCTATCGTGTGACACTATTATTGTTGGTGCCAGTGTTTCTCATAACCACATTTCCCAGAAATCCCGGTACTTCTCTTGCAAAAGGAATCTTTGCTTTGTCAGTCTTGGTTTTCATTGGCTTTGCTTCATTTACTTTGGCAGAACAGCACCCTCTTCTGTTTTCATCATATTCATCATATACACCTAACCTGGTAGCCCACAATAAACAATGCAGAGGCTGATTTTGCCCTTCTGAGTCCATCTTTTACTTGTTTACACAACTTCTACAAAAGTCTTTGCTGATTGTATTTATTGTTCCATCTCGCACTGCTCATGCCTTCAGTGAAACAATTGATGAACACAAAGGTTGGCCTGCTCTCTGTCTTACACCTTTGTTTCTCCTACACAGATTCAGAGCTGGGGAAATGTGGAGTGGGCCCATGACTACGACATGTACGAGCTGAGGTCACGAACTGCTGCCGGGGCTCTTTTTGTTCACCTCTCATCCGAGAGTTCAACTGTCAAACGCAAACTTATGCAAGGCTGAGCTCAAACACAAAACTCACGGCAACATCCCAGGCACCTCAGTTTATTGTTGTTTCTACATCCAGACACAAACACACAACACATCCTGTTTGTTCTATTTAATAGTAACAGCTGCTCTGTCTGGGATCAGACCGTAATAGTCATCTCACTCCAGTTAAACATTGGCTGTGTTTCTGCAGTGTTTACATGTGGCAGCTGCCAAGTGTGACACCTTTCACCAAGTTTCCAGTCGGTTCTCAGTCACCCGTGACATTTTGGACGCGGACCCATGGTTTCAAGAGAAGGGTGACTAATGTCTGTTTGGTGGAATTTGGATTCCATGCCTGCTTTCTGTGGGTGCTACATTTGAATACTGCAAAGCATGTGCTATCCTAACAGCACCCTAGCCATACTTACTGTTTATTGTTTGATTAAGGTACACTGCATATAAATGTATTCACTTTCATGTATTCAGATCTGTAATTAAGAGTGTCATCATTAATGTTGTATGTGTTCTGGCATTTTCTGTGTGGTAATGAGGGGAAAAATTGAACGCCACACACAGCACAGTTCTGTTTCTACTAAAAGTTGACTTTTAGTAGAGAAGCGGACTGCATCCTCATCCAGTAGTTAATTTCACGTACAAAGCTGAAGGTTTGTTTGCTTTTCTAATAATGGAAATGATGGAAATATCTGACTCGTGTTAGTCTGTGCCCTTTCCAACTATTGTAAGAATGGTTTATTGTAAATTAAAACAAAGCAAACACATTTTTACACGTCTCTGTCATGATTAATTACCGTATGTTCTGTGTCTGCATACTTACATTTCAGATTGAGTGCTACAGTAATAAAATAACCATTTCACTTTTATTGATTCAACCTTTGGTGCCTTTTATTTACAATCGCCCAACTATCATGATGGGCGTTGTAGCTGTCCAGTCACGCTAAAGGTCGATTTTCTTGGCCAATTACGTTGCTCTGTGGGCGGGACTTCATGGACGTTTCCTCATGTATCATCATCATCCCATGGACTGACTTGTTTGTTGTCGTGCAAGATGGAGTTCCTTTTGGGAAATCCTTACAGTACCCCAGTGGGACATTGCATTGGTACGTAACCAGATGTTTGAGAAACTACACCGCGTGTAGGTAGATGTGTATGTCTTGGAAATGTCTCTCTTTTGCGCGATAGTAATTTACGGGCTTGCTGCCTTTAGCATGCTAACGTCCCTGAATGAGTTCTGTTGCAGCTGGAAATCCACCATTAGCCGCCTAGCTAACTATTAGGAACGGTAACATCTGCTGTCATTGTGCTTAGCAATACCGTCAACAAACTAAATGTCTGCTTTCTGTAATTGTGAATTCTTAGCTCAGCTCTGAAACATTAACGAATACAATTTCTTATATCTTAACAGATAATCGCTAAGTTAGCTAACAGTTAGCTAGCCACCAGTCATCGTCATATAATTGGTCTGCTGGGTTATACTGAGACGTCTTTATTGGTTATTTTCTTAACTACTTGTGTCTTTCAGAGAGGGCCACTGATGGCTCTCTGCCGAGTGAAGACTGGACCCTAAATATGGAGATATGTGACATCATCAATGAAACAGAGGATGGGTAGGGAAAATCCAATCAATTTCTATATCTGTTATTGATTAACTCTTTTGTATGCACTTTGTAAACTCTGTCTTGTTTGTTCCTGTGCTGCGTACATTGCTTACATTATGCATTGCTACAGCAATTTATACTTTCAGAGTCAGTCTCATCCTCATCTGTCTCATACTAAAAAGAGAAGCCTAGTTCTAGCTGTGCATGGTGGATTTATGCAAGGCATTATTGCTTATCACAATCCTCCATTAACCTTGTACTGTATGTTTAAGCAGGAGTGTGAAGTCCAGGTCTTGTTTGAATAATGGGTTGTAAACTGGCTTAGGTGGTTCTACCTCATTGCACTGTACTGTATATCAGCAGTCTATAAAAAGAGGTCTGACGCCACTTTTTCTTCTCTCTCTCTGGGGAATGCAAACGCCCACTGTTGTGATTTAATATGTTAGTAGTGGTTAAAGAAAAAAGGTAATTATTTCTACCTCAGAGGAAAACATTTTGCCAATGCAGAGATTGCGAAAAGTCAAAGAATCATTGACACGTGCCGGTGCCTGGTGCTCAGGTTATACAGTTGTATCCTTCATCCGGCCAGCACCATTCAAAATACCCCTTAATGCCCAAAGTCGTCAAGTTCTTGGTAATTATTCTGCTTGGAATGACTAACCAGTCCATTTAAAATTTAAAATCTGTGCGTGCAGTTCTATGCTATCCTTGTGTGTTTTAATTTGTAAATTTTTTTACAAATTAAATTTTTTGTACACTTTTTTGTGTGTGTGTGTGTGTGTGCAGGCCAAAGGATGCCATTAGAGCAGTGAAGAAGAGGCTTAATGGCAACAGGAACTACAAGGAAGTGATGTTAGCTTTAACGGTGAGTTAAAAGTATGCGAGAGAAGAGCAGCTACACTGTATTTACATGTTGCAGCATTAATAACGTTATTCGTGTAGTCTAGTTCTCCTAATGTCACAATCCGACAAATAAGTCACAGTTGAAATAAAATATTGGCTTTTTACTCTCACACGTAACAGTATGCAGAGCGAGCTCGTTGTATCACATAATTAGCCCTTACAAAGAATTTGCAGTTGCAAATCTCTTAACGTGCCTGTAAGAGTGTTTGATTCGGTTTTTCCAGACATTAGCGCATCCTGACGCCACTTTCTTCCCTGCATCCATCAGGTCCTGGAGACGTGTGTGAAGAACTGCGGCCATCGCTTTCACGCTTTGGTCACTAGCAGGGACTTTGTTGACGGCGTGCTTGTTAAAATCATCTCCCCTAAAAACAACCCGCCTACAATCGTTCAAGATAAAGTACTTGCCCTGATTCAGGTAAGACAACAGTAACATTGCTTGTTATCCTGACCGGTATTGAGTCTCTGCATTTTCTTTTTTTTTTAATGCTCTACATCAACGTGAGAGAAAGCCGGTGTTTCTGATTTAGTCCGCTCAGGTGTTTTATCATAGCATGTGTGTCTGTGCAGCAGTTGAGAAGGTGTCCTGTCATCCCACAGGCAGAGCCTCAGGTAAAGTACAGAGTCTCCAGGGCTTCAGCCTGGATCGGCTCTAGTTACCTGTCACAGCTCCGGTAACCCTGCCAGGCTCATGTGGGCTGCTCTTATTTCCACCAGGGAAACCATGTGACTACGGCTTACAGCGTGGATCCAGGAGGGGGGGGGGGCTCTAGTGAACGAGAGGGAAGGAGAGGGGAGAATCTAATTGTTTCTTGTTTGTCTAGTCATTAGTCAAACATGTTTGGAACATTTATTTAACAACGCTCCCTTTACACAGCAGCAAGAGTATTGTTGGCATTCTTTTAGCGAGATGCGTCATACCCAGTCGGTCAACAGACTGCGGTTGTGTCTCCCAACCCACGTCTCTCAGGTGTTAGTGTGTGTACTTTGGAGGCCATAAAAGTGTGCACAGTTAATGGTCCTTTCAACATTAGGTTTATATATTCCAGCCAAACTCTTCACAACCTCAGTTGGAGGAGTTTCAGACACACTTTAACCTGGCTTGCAGTTTGAAGTGACTCATATTTGCATTAAGAACTCAAAGCCCTTGTGCACTCGTTTTTAAAGGTGTGTCATGGGTTTGAGCTGTTGTAATGGCCCAGTTTAGCTTCAGCCTGCCCACGGCTGAGAGAGAGAGAAGCCGAAAACTTTGTGGTTCGCCAACTGAATGCATTCAAGGCAGACGAACAGAAATGATCAGAGAACTCTGATCAAAAGGGCTCTTTTACTTTTCTGTCACTTTGTTTGCTGTGTCAGCCCTCCCTTTATTCTTTGCTCTTTTGTTCAGTCTCTCCCTCTACATTCATTTTTTTTTACTCTGCCTTCTCCAGGCATGGGCTGATGCTTTCAGAAGCAGTCCAGACCTCACAGGCGTGGTCCAAGTCTACGAGGAGCTAAAGAGGAAAGGCATTGAGTTCCCCATGTCAGAACTGGAGACCCTGTCACCTATACACACACCTCATCGGGTAGGAGGCATCACACTAACCAGCAGCTTCAGTTTGTCCAGGCGTCTCTGTGCAAAGGCCAACCGCAGTGTGATTATCTCCCCACGTCATTTCTGTTGCGTATATTATCTCGTTCTCTGTTGCTTCTAGGTGGCAACTGCTCCAGAGGGCGACTCCACCCTTGCCAAGTACAGCACTATTACTACTACTACTCAGCCCACACCGCAAGCTGTCCTGCCAGCTTACACCGCCCCTCAGGTCCCCAACATTCACGCCTCTGGATCCATCAATCCTACACCTGAACAGGTACAATGTTACTCCTGAACAGTTCTGTTCAAGTTATGTACTCACCCCGTAGCAACAAGAGGACAGACTACAGTTTCAGGTTTAAGTCGGTGGTTCCCAATCCTCAAATAGATAGTCAGATAAACTCAAGTACCTCTTCATCAACACCGCCTGTCATGCTCCACATATGTTCTCATGAATGGATTATAAACTGGATGTTATTCTGCACTATGTATTATGTTTAGTTTTTTTGTTGTCTTTGTTAAGGTTGCTTTGGTTAAGCTTGTATTCGTACTACTACCATGTGGCAGACACTGGATGTTTAGTCCTTACTTTGATCTACTTTAACCATTTATACATAACTTTTATAGAACTATAGATCAGTTTAACTCTGTGTCATGTAGATTTGCCGGCTGCGCAGCGAGCTGGATATTGTTCGTGGAAACACTAAGGTGATGTCAGAGATGTTGACTGAGATGGTCCCGGGACAGGAGGACGCTTCAGACTATGAGTTACTACAGGCAAGGAACCTGTGTGTGTGTGTGTGTGTGTGTGTGTGTGTGTGTGTGTGTGTGTGTGTGTATGTATGTGTGTGTGTGTGTCTGTCTTTCTGAAGTGTGAATGAACAAAATAAAAGATCAAAATAAAAACAAAAGACCACTGTGGCAAACTGTGCGTTTGAATGTGTTTAGGAGCTGAACAGGACTTGCAGAGCCATGCAGCAGAGGATAGTGGAGCTTATCTCCTGCGTTTCTAATGAGGCAGTGACTGAGGAGCTGCTGCACGTCAACGATGACCTCAATAACATTTTCCTGCGCTACGAAAGGTTAGAACACACAAATGCAGGTGCAAACTCCTCTTTTGGAGAAAGAAAAAAAAAAAACGTGTCTCTGTCCCAACATTAATGTATGTTTGCACAAATTTGGTTAGGTAAACTTAAGAGACCTTTTCCCTCCCTTTCTTTGCCTCAGGTATGAGAGGTTCAGGTCCGGGAGGTCCTCGGCTCAGAGTGTCAACAATGGGGTGAGTCAGCATTTAGTAACTCGGGGGGGGGGGTGAAACGCCCAGTGGTTGCATCACCGCTGATGTTTCTTCATTCTCTGATGTTGAACACCTTTAAGTGTCCGTAGTGTGGACGTGCGTGTTACACTACCAGCCAGCTGTTCTCTGTCAGTTACCTTTCCGTGATTTGCCAGATGCACGTGCCTGATTAAATAGAAACCCAGCAAAGACATAGATGCATTAACAGCGCAAATGTCATTCACATACATTTCTTTGTTCTTCATTTTGATTTTCTACAATTCTGTCAGAGCAGGCCTGTTGCATTTCGGTCCTGGGATTCATCAGCCAAAGGACCTGCCAGAACTGTTGAAAGCCTAGTTTCAGCAGCAAGTAGAAGTTATTGCCATTCAGGGTTTTCTTTTTCTTTTTTATATACCAGTTTTGACTTTTATCCAGCCTCGCTATTTTCTGATCAGCTCGCACTTGTAGTGCTTTGTCAAAGCTGCACTGAAGTACTTTCCATGTAGTGTTTGAATCCCACACACACAACACATTAGTTAACTAACAGGTCCGTTACCCTACATCACATGCCTGCAGCTGCTTACGGTAGAGGCCTTTCTTGCTTCATGCCTTTTTGTCAGTTTTGTGTGGCGTCTCCGCTTCATCTCCGTGTTAACTGAGTCACATTTTCTTAGTTAAACACCAAAACCTAAATGGGCCACAAGCATTGCCAGGAATCTGATGAAAAGCGTGAGGCAATGGATACTCTGTTGGCACGTCCCCTGCCGCCTCTTCATTCGGTTTCCAGTTTTAGTTGGGCATGGTATATCTTCCACAGTTCTCATGCCATTACATTGTGTCCCTGCACAGGCATGTTAATGGTATTCACTGTCTCCTCCTTTCTGTTCTTTTCTGTTCTTCTGTTTCTGTGGCTAGCTGAGACAGGCAAGTATGAAAACATTGTCAACCTCCCTAAAAGAACAGCGTCACCCCACAGCAGCCGTTGAAACATGGCTAAATAATATGGGACCTGCCCTGCCTCCACCAGTATCCGTCACCCCATATAGCATGTTTTGACTATGCAGCCCCCCTAACAGCCAGTGATATGATGAACCCCGAAGGTAAACTGAGATGTGACGCAAGCTTAAGATGGCACTAAAAATGAATGTGTCACTAGAATCACTGTCACGCTGTGTTTGCATTGTCTCAAACAGTCAGGGGGGAGGGGTTGGGATTTGTAAACTGGTCTTGATATATTAACTCCTCCTGAGCCCAAATTTCTTACGATCTTCCCTCCTTCCTCCCTGCTGTATTTCTACCTTCTTAAGGGGATTGTTTTGTCTTTGTGGATAACCAGCACATTTATACTTCCAACTATCAACATTGATGGCGACTTTGTCCATTTCCTCTAGTCAAACACTTTTAAAAACCTAAATGTATCTCTAATGTAGAGAAATATTCTTTGCACCCCCTTAAGAATCAGTTTTTCAGAAATGTACTTCCTGTTATCCTCAGTTCTAGACATTTTCATGCTCTCCTGAAGCTAACCAACCATTTTCTCATTGTGCGTTATGCCTTCATTTTTTTTTATTTAGACCACACATTTTCTTATTGATTTCTTTTGTACTTTTCAGACACAGCCAAGGAACTGTATTCTGTATAACCCTGCTTTTCCTTAGCCTCCCACAAAAAGGATTTGTTTTGCTGCTCCCCAAATCTTTCTCTCAGCTTCTCCATGAAACGGGAGCTGCAGTGCGTTTCATCAATTCTTTTTTTCCCCCTTTTTTTTTTTTCCACCAGGTCCTGAGCGAGGCTACAGAGGACAACCTCATAGACCTCGGCCCAGGCTCCCCGGCAGTGGTCAGCAACATGACGAACGCAGCCCCATCCAGCTTGCCTCCCATCATCGCAGCTCCAGCAGGAATGCCCTCCTCCCCGGCCACCCTGGCCTCCCGCCTGGCTGGTCTTGGTATGCACACCCCACCTCAAACATCAGCCAAGAGCTCACTCTGAGATTACAGAAATCATGTTCACCTACAATTCTCTAAAATTATACTTAAATGCATGTTGTGTATCTTATTAACAACAGCTGTTGGAGCTGGTTGTGCTTCTGGATGTGTAAGACTTTCCAGAATCACACCACTGCTGGCTAGTTAGTTATGTATTACTGTGTTTCGGAAGAGACTACAGCTAAAGTTTAGAAGGTAGGTTTGTTACCTAATTTCTGTTGCAGACCTTCACCTACATTACTTGATTAAAGGAACAGTTTGAGAAACGCACCTATTTCCTTTTCTTGCAGAATGTTAGATGAGAAGATGGATTACACTCATGTCTCTGCGTTCACCTTAGAGCTACAGTGGGGGAGTCAGTTAGTCTTGTTTCAGCACCAGCGGTGCTTGCGTGAGGATTTTTGACATAATTGCAAAGCATCTGTAGAAAATATATGATGGGTAGACACTATTCCAGCTTTGTAGTTTTCTGAAGTGGATTTCCGTTTTGTGTATTTCTTGCCTCCAGACACGGGCGCAGACAGCGTGAGCAGCACCCTGAGCTCTCTGCCTAGCTGTAAGCCTCCTCCCTCCCAGGATGACTTTGATGTGTTTGCTCAAACGAGGACTGGCGCTCTGTCTGAACCACGCAAGAGGTAGAGCTGCATTAGAAATGTATTGCTTTTACCCTGCATTCACTTTTTTAGGCATCAACATGTACAGTTTGTGCTGTTTTTTAGATGCAGAGTGTCAATTAAGTTTGGCTTGTCATTTTGGCGGCTCTTTGTCCATTGTGATGTGTTCAAATGTTTTTTTTTTTTTGTGACTCACAGTCCAAAATCCAAAGATATAAAGATAACAATGATATAAAACTGAGAAAAGCAACACACCTCAACATTGGAGAAGCTGAAAGCAGAACATTTGTGGCATACTTGCTTAAAGAGTGACGATTTGTTGATTGTCAAAATTACATTACATTACATTTAGGCATTTAGCAGACGCTTTTATCCAAGGCGACTTCCAAAATAAGAGCTTAACATCAAGTGCATAGAACCATGATTGAAAACAACAAGACGTCTCATCAGACTTGTAAGAGCTGGTAATTGTTGATGTATATGATGTGTTTACAGGGTGGCAGGCCTGTCGGAGGTGGTTCTATCCTAGAGGAGAGCTGACACACACAATATTTCACCTGTTAATTGGTTGGAACAGACACTGAAATGAGCTCCCTATTGACTCAGCTTCCAAACAGTGTTGTAGCTCTCAATTGTAGTTTTTAAAGACATACGTCCTAACTTCACAATCTGAGGCACAAGATTAGGGTGGTCCTATTAGGTGTTTACCTTAAGTCTGACTGAAAGCTTGTGATGTTATAAAATAGAGTGTGCAGATTCTGATGTGTGGAAGCTGTTTCTTATTATTTATTTATTTACTTACAATATTTCCACTGGAGGGCAGTAGTGCTCATTGTATTATAACTCAAAATGTTTGAGTTATCTTTCTTTTTGTACTTGGTGACATTCACTGGGATTGAGCAAAATTCACATTCACAAACTCACCAGCTGCCAGAGTTTTTTATGTGCAGTTTATTGTTTTAATTACACTCAAGCAGATCAAACTTGTAAGTAAAAGCATCTTTAAAAGCTCTTGTAGAAATATGATGAATGAATGTAATAAATATGATAGATTTTTACCCACCAGGAGGCCATTTGCCTTAAAGCTGCACTAATTCATATTGTAATATTACTGTATGTCTATTCTTATCTAATAATCTAATATTTATTTTCCAGGGGTAATGTCAAGGTCAGATAAGCCTGTTTGGGGGCCCCATAGCAAAAATTTGCTGGTGGACTCCTATTGGCCCATCCTACCCCAATCCACCCACCTCCTAACCACAATGCAGCTGATCCAGGCAAAAAGCACATTAATGCTGCCAAAATAAACCCCCACCCCTGTCTATTGTTTGCAAATTCTGAAACACTTTAAATGTATTGTGGTTACATCTCTGGCTCACTGGATGGTACCCTAGAAAGCACATACATGACGTTATAACCGGTCAAAAGTCCATAAGCATGTGCTCGCACATGCACGTATGTATGCTCTGCAAGCTGGACTACTGCAACTCGCTCCTGGCCGGTGTCGTGCCAAGTTAAGTCCCCCTGCCAGATTCCATATCCCCTGTCCACGGTACAGCGCGTTCATTCGACAAGAGTTGA
>JAVQJD010100602.1:0-31382 GCA_036023655.1 Nannoperca australis
TTGTGTCCCCAGAGGAAAAATAAGGGTGTGTGTCTGCACCATGCACCCCCCCCCCCCCCCCCCCCCCTCACAACAGAATGGGCTCTAGGATTAGATTGCTTTCATTCTGTGCTCATGCAAGAGGCAAGCAAAGGGCAGGAATCGCATGTTATTGTTGGAATCCCACAGGATACAGTGTGAGGCGAGAACCCAGTTTCTTTTCTCATCAAAAACACTGCACCTAGCCACTTACATGTGAAGCTCTGCTGGCATTCAGGCGCAAAGTGACACCCCCTTTTTTGCAAAACAACAATAATAAACCAAAATCCAATCTCACAACAGAGACAACTCCTATTGGAGTGACAAATGTTCAGGGGCCATCTCCAGCTAGCTTTCCAACTGTTCTATTCATTACCTTTCCCTCTCTCACTTATTCTCCTCAGCTGCTGCTGCCGTCTCCTCTCCTCTCGGCATGAAATAGACACTCCAGGAAGTACATTTTGTGCAAACTCTCCTCCCGCTGCTACAGCTGATTTCACAAATGATGGTGAAATGGCCAGGAGTGCGAAGGGGTAAATGGAAAAAGATGGCTGTTGCACGCTCCGACCATATTCCTTCACTCTCCTTTTTCATAGATAACAGGGGATGATTAGAAAACAGCAGATGTGACGGCCAACATTAACCTCCACCAGGGCCATGGTAAATTTAGTTTGAAGACTCCCCAGCATGAACTTACTTCTGAGGTCACACACACATGCATACATACATACATTCAGACAAAGGTGCTCGCAGGCACAACATGGAGGCGGTCTATTCCCCGGAATCCTGTCTATTTTTAATCTTCTTTCTGACAACTTTGACAAGTCCATTTCAGGACTGATACTCAGATTTATGGCTTACATGTGCTAAGGGGCAACCATTGTCAACTTTTCTTTTTTGATTATATGTTTGCAGCAGGACGTGTCATATGGCGACAAAAAACTAAGATTGGGAGCATGTTTATGAGACAGGGAGTCGGCCAAAAAAGATTTAAGGAGAATATAATTTATTCATGACTGGTGTTAATAAATTATTTATTTTATGCTTAAATATGTATGAATATGTTCTGAATGTGATTAATTAAGCAAACCTTTGGAATGCTAGGTTTTGACATTAGGTCTTGATTTCCACTTAACAATTAGCCATCAAGCCTGCATTAATAAATAAAAGTAAGTCAATACACACCACACAGTCTATTAGAAGGGTTCATCTTGATGATTTATAAACAATTAATGAACTAACCGGTAACAAGTGCTATACCTTATTGGAAGGTGGTAGCAATTATCATAATGCAGTGTATGTATACAAGAGTATATAAGAGTAAGAGTCTCTACAGCCTTGCTGGAAGCTCTGACATTGTACTTAGGAACAGCAGAAATAGAGGCCATAAATAATTTCCTGGCAATCCATCGAAAAGTTCAGATAGATAGTTATAGAGTGACCGACATTACAATCCATAGAATCCTAAACATTTCTGCCTACATGAACAGTGCCTATGTATACTTATATGTTGTCAAATGTGAAATCTCTGGCCTCCGTGAACACTCCATTGTGAATACATTCCCACATGCAGCCTCCATCCTCTATCTATACACAGTACCACTCCATCCACTCTCACTAAGATTACCTTCTAGATTGCCCTAGTTGAGGAAGATTTCCATCTCAAATTACATTTCTTCATCTCTTTGGGACTACTCTATTTTAGAGGAGGATTACCATTCAGTGGGACTCCAATCACTCTGAAGCATCAGAGGATTCCCGCCAATGTATAAGCTGTGGCTATTTAACAAGTTCCTCAGATTGTAAGTGACAGGTTATTTGCTGTTTTGGTACAATATGGACAGATGGGAATACTGCACTATATTTTCGTAACCTCGCCAGCTTAACCCGCCTGGAGATTGGTCTACTTTTCAAATACTGGAGTGAGCCCACTGAACCTCAGGGGTATATTGTTTTGTTGACTTCATAATAATTAATTAGGGAGTTTCAAGTTTATTTAACTTAACGGCAAATTAAATCAAATGAAATTCCATTATTTTTGCACGGCTACAGTCTACTACTCTGCCCTTCACCTCCCAGGCCCCTTGTACCTGCAACATTTGCAGCAGCAGTAACTGATCCTGACACAACACAGGACAACACAACTGTTTCCTCTCCAGTTAATCTAGAGCAGAGCAGTCCAGTATCCTCGGAATTCATTCGTGGACAATTGGATTTACAGTGCCAACGCAGGAAGTGTAGCGCATCTTACTTTCTTGTGGGAGACTAGAGTTTGGGTCTCATCACAATCCAACAGTTATTGTTTGCTTTATAAAGACCATAACTACTATCTAAGAAAAAACCTTAACTACAATCTTTCCCTAACCTCCCCAAACCTTTCCTTCCGGGTTGATCAGAGAGTGTCACAATCTGCTTCACATGGATGCAATCTGACACTGCAGCCTGTGTTATGTCCTGAATGTTGTTGCCTCAGACACCAGGAACACATGGTGGGGAGAGTACTACTTTCTCAATTTATGCTAAATCACCATAGAGATTTATAAGGATCTAATTCTACTGTTTCTAGGAGTTAACATGCCTCTCTTGTTTGTTTACTTCTGGGGATGATGCCAATAATCCATTTCTGTATTTACATTGGGGTTGCCTAAACATTTATGCTGCTAGTTTCAATGCATGCTGTTGGATCAGGGCTTAAATTGGTCCTGGATTCTCATCACAATTTCAATTGATGTATACATAATAAAAGCGCCTCATTTGTTACCACCTGTGTCTGATGTGTTCTGTTGACTGTACAATACTGGAAATAAATTGATCCATCATATCAGAGTCTGGTATGCCTTAGAAATGCCCTGTCATGTGATGAGACAATAACGAGCATGGAGCAGAAGTTGCAAATATTATAATTATTGGGCTTTGTGTTTGTATCTCATGTATAATATCACCATAATGAGATGAGCATGTAGATAAATAGCAAATAAGGACAGGGAAGAGTTATTACAAACTAAATGCAACAGCTGAGATGTAATTTAAGAGAATGACTACGGAATACGTTTAGCAGTAGCTACAGTATACATAATGTGCTTGGCATGATTATTGTAGTTGTGACAGAACGCTACAGAGTTCAGCATCATTAAGACAGCAATTTGATCCACAGTGGTTTTAAATCTTGTGTTGAGTCAGTGGAAAGTAATTATAGTTGTTAGCTCAGTTTAGCTACACTCAATACAAGGAATGAACTGAATGTGCAGCCACTGTTTGTTGGTGTAACTTTGAAAAAAGGACAGTAACATGACATAAAGTATTATTAAATCTCAGCACCAGAAACTGCTTTCATGTTGATAAAGATATTATTTATGAAATGGATCCACTGCGTGCACATCTACAAAAGGTGGCCCTCAAAAGGAGAACTCCACCAATTTTACGCATCAAAGTCTATTTACAGGTCTTACTGGGAGGTATTACTGCAGAATTTCCAGAGGGATCTTTGCAAAATCTGATAAATTACCTCCAGCGATGCCACTTGAGTCAGCGTCAGTTGGGGCTGAAGTTTGAAATTGAAAAGATCTGGGAGTGTGGAGTTTGAGATAGGTGAGCTTGCCAGACCTCTGTAGCTCCTCATATGTGCTTGAGGCTAGCTACACAAAGCTACATTAGCTGCTACTAGCATAACACTCCTGGATCTCAGACTGAACTGTCTGCGTTGTAAGTTGCGTTGTGGGTAATGTAGGCATCTGTTTTTGACAAGGAACCAGAATGCGTGGACCAAAAAAGGCGATATGGTTCTGCTGGTTGACTTTTATCTTCTTTTTTTTTTAAACTGTCCATTGTCATGTTAGTTAAATCAATACTTAATATAGCAATGCTAATGCTGAATCTGTGGAGTACTCTGAGGTTTTTATACTAGAAATCACCACTCTTCAACAAACTTTTATAAATGCAGACAATTAACTTCACGCTTCTAACACATCTAATTTTGAATGTCAGTGGACATGCGGGTCAGTGTACCTGGGATCAAAGTTGAATTTAATTGAACTGTGGCTACAAAACCTGGAAAATCAGAGCAGCCTGGAATACTACTATGGCACACCCAGCTGCATTGGGGAACAAAAGGGCTTTAAAGATATGAGTGACCTTTTTCTAATCTCCAATTATACATTTGGGAAAAATTAAGGGAAAACTGTAAATTGCTTTCTACAAGAAATCAAATCAATAAGCTATAGAAAGGAGTACATGCAGTCACTGAGGATCAAAGAGTGCTGATATCAGTGGCTCAGGTTCGATCTATTGCAGTATGTCTGCAGTTAATGGGGTTCAATCACTCCAAACTTCATAAGTAATTTAATGGAAAGGTTAGGCACTATTTTTCCGGAACACTCAAATGCATCAAATGTTGAAAGCATTATCAGTAAACTACTAAAAGGCCAGGAGGTGCTGATGCAGTGCTGTTAGCAGTCTAGTAAAACAATTAAGGCAGAGCTATAAATGCAAACTCAGTTGATTTAAGCTGAATAAAAAGACTATATTCAGTTTTACTCTCAGCTGCACTTTAGCTGAGGCTTCTGCTTGATCACATTAAACTTTGCTCTCCAATCTCATTGTACATCTTATGCTTATAGTGAAGTCCTGGGCGTGGGATTATAAAACAACTTTAAAGCAAAATTTAAAAGTAAGACCTCATTTTGTTTTCGGGGCATTATTTATATTAGTCAGGAACCAAAGGAAGACTAAACTGAAACGGATCATTATGTGTTCAGGCTTCATTGTCTTCTACGTTGATTCTCGAAAACTACCCAATCTCTTTGAAATGCAAGGGCTAATATTACTCGCAGAACGAGTGCACGTTTCAGATCATGGACCCATGGCACCTAATTAGTGGTTGCAATCGTGCGTGTGTGGGATGATTTTAAATACATACTGGAAAGTGAAAAGTGGGTACTCTTCCAGCAAGTCAGTCGGTGTGGTCGCAGCAGTCATCAGAGTGAGAGAAGAGAGAAGTTGCACCGCTCCTGTTATTAGCCCAATCAATACCTATTAGATTATGTGAAATATCAACCTTCAAAAGGCACGATGTGACTGAAAATTCTGAAAGCTTCCAAATGGTTTCTCTCTCTAGTTCATTTATTTTCTAATTAGCCGAAGCTTAAAACAATTAAGATGTTTTTAAAATACAAATAAAGTTTATCAAGAAAAATAAAAATCAAACCTAATTTGAAGAAGAAATTGTTGAAGTTGTAATGCTAATGGAATTCTGACTCTATATTAAGTTGTTTATAAAACAGCTTGTACTAACTGCTAACTTATCTTGTTATTTTATGGCCATTTAAACACCCGAGTTGACACTTAGAAATGGAGTGTAATTAAAACAACAAGCTTCCTCTATGTTTCCAAAGACAAATTACATCCGCTGAATGTCAACTGGGCTGTTACACTGCAGAGGAATCTCAAATCTCCCCTTGAAAATGCTAAAAATAGCTGCGGCCTTACCAAAATACTAAAGAAAAGTCATCAAAGTCAGCAAGGTCTTGTGAATATACAGCCATCACACAGTAATTAAGCAGGGGGGGACGATTAAATAAAAACATCAAGCGAATAGAAAATGTGCCTCATAAGCAGACTCCAGTTAGAGCAAATTGTTCGGTGAGGTTGAGCAATTTATGGGGTACTTGGCCTGTTGGTTCCCTCTGCTGCAGCGGGAGACTTGGTCAGTAAATCTGCGGGCTTCAGTCTCATTCAGAGATAAATAATTTTATAAAAAAAACAAAAGGCCTTAGCTGCACACGGTTTAATTAAGGGCTTCTGGGAATTATAATCAACGCTAAAAGAGATGCCACGGTGATGAAGCATAAATCCATAACGGTGGAGCAGACGGCACGGCCAATCTAACGCGTCTGCAATATTGCTCACTGGGGTAAGCAAGTGAGTCTGAGTGCGTTTGTGCAAGTGTGTGTATGTGGTTTGCGCATCTCTAAAACTTTTCCTGAGCCTTTCACCGTAGTCTAAGGCTCATTTAATCTTGGGTGCTTTAGGTGTGGATGTGTGTTGGTTTCTAAATCATTGTTAACAGGGTCTATAATTCCTGTTAAAGGATAGGTTCACAATGTTTTTGTCCTAAAATCTGCTTTTTCTTGCTGTAGTCATTCCATTTTGTTTGGTAAGAATGTCAGCATAAGCTCTCTCTTTTAGCCCTGTGTCTATCTACATTTTCTTTAGCTAATCTAAGGTGTATGCATAATGTGTGAAGCCCATTCTAACTGTGGCTATTCAGATATTTCACATGACATATGAAAAAACTCTGAAAATTAGAACTAGACTACATTTATTTTTCTACATTTAGATTAGATTGTATTTTCAAATAGTTCTAGACATGTGACACTAAAACATCTGCCAGGTTCCCAAATCCATGCTGACAAGGAGCAAGGCCAGCAATGCCACAAGGGCAAGAGCTTATGGGTTTGTGTGTGGAACTGTATTTCCTCATTCATTAAAGGGAGACATTCTGGGTGACGGGGCAGAAATACAAAATACAAAGTGACAGGTATCAGAATTAGGTTGCATTCACTCAGATTCCTCAGGAGAGTCAGAAGTTTGTTGAGCCTGCTTAGTTTGCACAATATCCAGGTACATCAGGAGCCGTGCAATCACAGAAGTGGAGCTGGACTAAAGGGAAAGCTTTTTAGAGTTGCTGATCCAGCAGTAATTTTTAGAATGAATGTGAGCCTGCAAAGGGCTGTGCATTCAAGTGCCAGTAAATAAAGAAAAAGGTCCAAACTAAACGAACCCAATTAGTAATAACTTGTATTTATTATGTCATTGACATGACATTGCACATTCACATCTAATCAACTTTGTGATATTAAGTGGTACAAAACTAAATCATCAGCAAAGAGCCGGACAAAATATTGCATACAAGTCAAGACTGATTTGCTTGCATTTAATTACAAACATTTATTTAAGGGTTTCAGACCGTCCATAATGAAGCTTCGGCGTGCACAGAACTTTGTTTGACCTCATCACACAATCTCATTATGTTTTCACAAACTTGGTCCCTTTAAAAATAAAGAAAAGTGAAAATAAAGAGACGTTAATTAACCAGTCATTTTAATAGCTGCTACTGTGAAATGCAGCATGCTGATGTAACATGAGCCAGATAACACAGTGTGCACTGTATATAATATGGTTATCAATCATTCATGGGAATGCTGGGTCATATTGATTGCAGTGCTTCCCACAGTTGCGTTATGTTTACTGCCAATACCGAAGTGATTACTTTTATCATTCGCCACTGATCAAGAAATGTGTTTAATTTCCAGAAACAATATATCTAATCATTTAGCTTGCTGCTGCTGACAGCGTTCTTTATATATATAAAAAAATATGCTAGAAAATAATTAAAATTGGTAAAAATAAATAAAATAAGTAAATTATTTTGAATCACTTTCATAATAATCAGAAAGATCATTTTAAATATATATTAC
Source organism: Nannoperca australis (assembly GCA_036023655.1). NCBI lineage: Eukaryota > Metazoa > Chordata > Actinopteri > Centrarchiformes > Percichthyidae > Nannoperca > Nannoperca australis. Next base: position 7,494 of record JAVQJD010100602.1, read on the forward strand.
TTTAATATCCCATTGAACACCGCCGAGAGAAAACATTGCCTTTAGCATCTATGATGTTAGTGGAGTTCTTTTTTACACAGAGTTTCTAATCAACTCCTTCAGCATTCATCGAATGCCACCAGTGGATTCACGAAAATATGAAGAAAGTAATCATTTGTGGCCACAAAATGGAATTACTAATGAAATGCTTTAGAAGTATATACATACCTTCCCAAGACAATTGCTGCAGAGACTGAAATATCATTATGTTTGTTTCTTATATTTGCAGTATATTGTTGTCAACAAATGTGCATAATGTACGTATATTAACTCTTACCGTGTTTTAAATTATAGTATAAGACACATGATAAAGGTTTAATGTCCATTGCGAAATGTACTTGTGGTACAAACATGGTCACAAAATCTGAAAAATAAGACTAGAGACCACGTAACTTTACAAGGGCTGAAATATCAGAGCTCATATAGTGTTTAATGCTGCCTCCCTGGCCTCTTAGCTTGGCTTTCATGGCTCAACTGAGGACCCTAACTGAGCGCGCACTAAAGTGGACAAGAATTGCTTTCCATACGTATCGCTTTCCACACATGTTCTCTGCCTGCTCGGGGAAAGCTCACCAGCATTAAATCAAAATATTTTTAATGGACTAATTCAGTTCCATAGTCAGTTATTTATGAACATCCTTCTCCTAAAGCCAGAGACCAGGAACCACATATCTAATCAGTGATTTCTTGCTGATATACAGCCTGGAGCTGCTCCAGTGATGATTATTACCAGGAAACTGAACACATACAATATCATTTTGAACTTTACCATCCAACTGGGTTCTTTATATTAACATAATTCATATGCTCTTATCTCCATGAAATCATCCTGTGCTTCATCACACCTTTTCTGTCTCCTATCTTCTGCGGCGCTATCTGCATAATGGTGCAGCATCGGGTTGAGGAAGGGTAAAACTCATCATTTGTATTTGTGGATCTAAGAGAGAGAACTCTGTTAATGCAGAGATGGTACACGTAAAGGAGTAAATAACTATTCGATGTTTCTGCTATCAATGAATGAACTTTTGATGTCACTAGCATGCTGGTTTATGTAAGCATGCCAATTAACTGGCATAGTTAGCTTTCCTGCTTCGTTCTAATGACACATTCCTTTTTGGCCCTGAAGGAAGATCATGGAAAGGAAGAGTGGACGAAGTGCTGTGACACAAGTCACAGGCAGACCTTCAAATCCATCCGTGCAACTTCAAGGCAAACCCAAGATTCTGTACATGATTTAAATAATTCTCTTTGCCTATTGAAGTATCCCATAACTCAACCTGTGCAGTCCTTTGCTTTACTCTCGCAAAAATTACTCCATGCTGTTCACTTTATGTCAGACATTTTCTCCAGTGCACGAAATGAGCTGACAGAGCCCAAAAGGCTTTACATTCTGGGGAATATATTGTTCTCTGTACAGCTGTGAGAGATTGCACAAAAGCACAAAGGGTGACTGTGGCGTTAAGTTTTCTTCTGCAGCTGTACAAATGCAGGTTTCCAGTTTGAAACCATTTCTCTCTCCTTTTTTTATATGCATACAACGGGAGGAAATTATTTGTCAAAGTGAATGTCATCTCATTTAGTCCAGAATAATCCTGCATGCTGATACAATCTTCTCAGCTGGTCTGCGCTTCAGCACATATATATTGTTCAGCAGCTCCCCTTTTTAAAGATCTCAATCTACACAAAGCGCTATGACTCCCCCCACACCACCACCACCACCACTACTCTCTTTCCTTCTACTGCATTTTATTACATTGAGGGCATCCTACTAATGCAATGCACAGTTGGCCTGCTGCCACATGCCAATTTATAACACGATAGCTTTGGCCGCTCCATGCATATCAAGTAATACTGATTTGTTGTATTGGCTGTCTTGCTTTTCACTCTGCTGCTGTTTTTTTTTCTCTTCCTCCCAAAATGGTAATAGTTATGGTAAAACACAGCACTTAGATATGGCGGAGAGTTGATTAAGTGGATGGTGGGTAGAAAATACTCAAAATACCATAAATGCAATGCAGTAGTAGCACTTGAGCAAAATAGGAAAATCTGCTAATGGTAAGTGCAATTGAGTCAATGTGGCAAAAGTCTGGGAAAAAAAAATAGCTGTGTTTGTTTGTGTGTTAGGTATGACGTGAAAATGCATGCTTAAACATTTAGTCGTGTTCATGAGCACTCCTGGGTTACTAGTCTAAACTGCATGTGTTATTCATTCTGAAGGTCTTAAAGAATTAGAAAGAAGTGTGGTTGAAAGAAAACTCTGGTTTTTTATTAAATGCTCTAGCCATTAGTTATGATAACACTGTACTCACCAAGTAGGTGACTGTTCTTTTGGAATAGCTGAGATCTCGGAAAGTGGCGACATTGCAAAAAAAAAATAGGTCCAACGGTGCAAAACACATGAGTGGTCAGACAGTCGTATAGGTCAGTCCACAGTTTAACGCAATTAGCTTTAACTTTATTTGCAGGTAAAACTGTAGAAGAGTCCTGCCGATATGTTGCATGTTTGCACATGGAAACACACAGTAGGCTAATGTTAATGTGTCTATGAGCTGTGAGCTGTGACAGATGTTTACAACACATTGTTTCATCTGACTGATCGCTTGTTGCTCTGCTGGACCCTAGTTTTTTTTGTATCATAACTGATAGAACCAATTGGGCAGAGCCAAGGTGTAATAAATGGTTTACTTTAAGTGAAATGCATTATGCATTGAAACACTAGTTCTATAGGTAAAAGCGGACCCCTCTAACATACTCTATAGGTTTGAGTATATCTTCTGTGCAACATGGCCCTGAAATTTACATGTACTTTTTCATGGCCAATTAGCTTGCTCTGCTCGTGCTCATAGAACTTAAGTCACAATAACCTTGTTCTTCTAATAGACTCTATAGTCTAGGAGAGCAGAACATAGCACACACACAGGAGGCATAACACCTCAATTGACCTTAAAACATACGCAACAACAACTGCACTCTACTTCTTCTGTAGTATGGTTAAGTACAATTATACATTTTTCCAATGATAAAAGATCAGTATGAAACAGGCTTTAAAATGTCACCCATTCTCGGTTTGCATCTGCCTCTGCTAGGTGTTTAAAGGAACGTCACGCACCTATTTTTACACTTTCTGCTTTGTCTCCCAATGAAAATGTCAGCAGCTCACAGTGTGCTTATTTGGAACACAAATGCCTCCTCTGAACAGATGCATTTAAATAGTGGTCTATTAGTTAAATGGATCATCCACAAGTGCAGCTGTCACGAGGCAAAAGGCATCTGGACTCGGAGCGAGCCAGGGAAAATTGCTGCATCACCAGGACTTTGCAGCAGGAATAATCCACCTGACTGTTTTGCTCAGTGCATCAGAAATGTTTTCTGGCTAATCTCCATGTTAGACTTTAAAGATCTGTGTAATGCCCAAAGCAAAGAATTTTACATTTTTTGTGAATTTTGTCTGAAAACATTAATTACTGTAGAATGCTTAGCTGTGCTATTAATAATGATGTGTTCCCGGCTTACAAACTTGAATACTGTTTTAAAAGACACATTGCTCTGTAAAGGAATAATATTCATAAAGTCCTTCAGTCCCAGTGCAGAAAAGGATTATTATCATTATTATTATTTATAAATTTATATGTTAGCATATAGTTTTACAATTTACAAACTTGAGGAAAAGTCTTCTTTTTTGGTGTTTCATGCACCATAGAATGACACATCAGTTTCCACTATATGACTGCAGGTGCTGTCAGAAAGGTCCTTTAAACCTAGCTAAGCATGAAACATAGCATGATGAAAGGTAATTCACTCTTGAAGCTAGGCTTTGGCAGTCATATTCATTGGCCACCTGAAATGAGAATGTGGCCCCCTGAGGGTCAACAATGGGGATTCTGAAGTGAAGAGTCGGCATAATTACCACTTCCAATTCCAGACTAGAAGGGATGTGGCGATCTGGAGGCCACTCAGTGACAGAGCCCGAGAGAGAGTGCTTGGATGGGGGCCCGGTAACAAAAGGTTAGCCCACTATAAATAGCACTGATAGAGCTACTGGTAATGGCAGGAAGGGTTGGAAGAGGACCATGCTAGTTTGTAGTGGTGTTCAGTCAAGGAGTGCCCCAGTCGCTCTGCACTCAGCACCGTCGAGAGTTCGGACTTGCTCGTCACCTTTCACCTCCCATATGCCAGTGTCTTACCTATTGACGTTTGCCATTTGGTCTAATTGGCTGTCTTCATGCTGGGGAATTGTCTGCAAGGGAGGACTACCTAATATAATATTGGCACTCAATGTAAAATAGACTTTTTGCAGTTTGAAATAAATATCTCGGATAAATGTCTCTGAAACTCACAGGCACAGCAAGCCGAAACAATAGACGGAAGGAGAAAGCATCCCATAACTAAGAAGTCACTCTGTGACAGCTGTCCTGAGGCGCTATGCCTGTCTTCTCTAGGGGGTAAAGGGTTGACAAGTGCTCCTCACTGACATGCACATACCATATGTGAGTTACAGTGTCAGTATTTCCTACTGCATTTGTATATACTGTATCTACACAGTGGTGGGATCAGATTTTAATTGTTTTATTATGTGACTCAAATTTAAAGTATAGCTACTGCACCTCTGTTAAAAAAAACCCACAAGGAACTATTAACTAACCGTTTATGGACATGGCATGTAGGGTTGCAAAGATGTGGTCATGCACGGAAGCAGTTCTACCCAACGCAATAGAGAGAACAGAGATGTGATCTACCCCTTTAAAAATATGCCATTAGAAGCAGTATGTGGATATCTGTTTGGGGGGGTGGGAGGCCGGGCTGAGGTTCAGTTATATCTTACCAATGAAAATGTGTTTTAAACTGAAATAATCTAATTAGATTAAGCATGGCTTGTAAGGGTGTCTGCCCCTGATTACATTGCTGCCCATCAGGATTGTTTACTGCATCAGTCTGCTAATGTTAACATCAATGGCGCGCACACACACACACACACACACACACAGGGAAAAGAGAGCTATGAATCAGGAAATCGTGGGTACCCTGGCTGTAATGAAGCTCCTATAAGGGCTCCTGGGTAATTCAATCTCCATTCGGAAACGGCTCCCTCTGCAAAATGCACATTTCATCTGGCTTGTATCAAGATCCGTCTCCGTGTCAGCGAATGAGCGGGCTCGGAAAGTGGCAGTAGCATTAGATATTGCACGGGCATCGGGCCTAACTGTGCGGATAACCTTTCAGCCGTGTTAACACTGGGAATTTGGTGAGAGCATCCTAGCGTTAATTGGATGGTGAAGCAGACTTTATTTCAAAAGCGTGTCTCCTCAGTTTGGTAATTGTTACTATTATGACTTGACAACACCACTCACTGCATTTCAAGTGATTCCAAGCCCTTGCTCAGTGGCATGAATATTCCACCTCGCTGTTCTCACCAAGCTGTCTCCAGAGAGCCAGTGCTCATCAGCCCTCAATGGGCCTCTGTGCTCAGCCATTGTAGCTGATGCCCATCATGTTGAAATGCGCGGAAGTACTCGGCTTAAAACTGGGTAGATATTCACTTTAAGAATAAACTAGCTCTTGTAACATGAAATAGGCTGTATATAACACCAGCACTGAGTGGCATAAACTGATTGCAGAAGGGTCACTTGTGCTTTTCAGTGTTTTTTGATGAAAACATTTATGCAGCTAATGCTACGTTACTGCTGTCTTCCTCAGTTAATACGGGGAATTTTAAAAGGTTACGATAAAGGTACTTGAAAATCGATTTTTATTTGAGATTTGCATTGTTTTATCCATCAGTTAACTGTATCAAAATAATAACAAGTCAAATGGAAATCTGTGGTCACATTATTATATAACTCAGTAGCTATGAATTAATACTTTTTTAATTTTCACATGCTCATACAGTATGTGCAGTGAAATGCAATGTGGCCACTTGAGTCATTGCCAAAAATGGCTAGTGTGCAATAAAGACAAAACATTGCAAACTCCCTTATGTAAAGCATGTTCCTAAAATTGCCCATTTTTTGGAGCCCAAGTCCTTTTCTGTGAAGCAGAGAGTACGGTATCCAAAGGCCCTTTCATACCTAAATGTGGTTTTAATGTGCACACTTCACTCTGCTCATAACAGGCTTGAAGTCACATGCAGGGTTAAGCAGCCCTCCACAAGGTAATGAGCTAATGAATAAGTAAAACCTTCACATTATAAAACAGAGATTTCATGGTGTCTTTTGAATTCGGTTTGAACAATTCTGTCTTTACAAATTCATTTGGAAAATGGAATCACATTTGGAAATGCTAACCCGAACATTGTGTTATTATAGTCTCATCCAATTAATTTCCCAAGGCCAAATTGTCAATTTATCCCTGTGCACCTCGGATCTCACCACAACTAAATAAAAAGGTGAATGTTAAAAAGTTAAAAACACACGAAAAGCAGAAATGCCCTTGGCCTGGTTTTCTCTTATCCCCTTTGGCAAGGATGAAGAAGGCAATTTGGTGAATTTGCCTTTGATACCCGTCATGTTTTGAAACACTCAAATTAGAAAAACTTCAACCACATCAGAAATAAATACATTTATCATGACCTAAATACTGTAACTCATGCAATATTAATAAGTAAAAACAACACAAATGCACACAACATTTGAACATGCTCATCGCTCAAATCAACAACATAATCATAATAAACTATCCCAATCAAATCAACATAAGAACATGTGACCAGTGGTTCCCAAAGGAATTCCTGGAGTCCCGCAAGGATGGGTCAATAGATACCTCAAGATTTTTTTATTTCCCTTCTTTTTTTTTATTGTACAATGTTAACAAAATAAGCAGCAAGCATCAAAATCTATTTAATTTGCAGGGATGACGTGGCAGCTCACACTTGCCAGTTGTCATACTAATGCATCATGCTTTCAGGCTGGTGAGATTGTCGGAGCAGCAAGAGATAGAGAGATTTGTCACTGTAAATAGAGTTCTAACAAATTCTGATTCATCTTGGCCATGAAGAGTCTGAAGTGACTGAACTTGAGCCGGGGCTGCTATGGAAAAAAAAAAAAAAAAAAAAAAAAATTGGAACCACTGATATAGATCGACTTGCTCTTTAACCGTCAACAAACATATCCTTTTTTGTCATTTACCCAATTTTTGTAACGATCACAAATTAAACTGGCAAGCTATCATACAACATATCTGTCAATAAAGAACTGCCAGCAGACATGATGTGTGAGTGTTTTCGTTCCACGGCAGGTCCAGCATGGCTGTGAATCTGCTGCAGTTGTCTGGTTTGTTTACACTGTGATGAACTAGCAACCCGTGCAAGGCCCAAACCCTGAGTTATGAGTCATATGCGAGTAGTTTAACCACAGGATTTCAATTACGGTATACATTTTGGATATTATGCTGTAAATCATTTGCAAATGAATTGCAAAATTTAATTAGAGAGCAAGTTTCCCTAGGAAAATTGGACCTCATTCGGAATTCAGGAGATGCACTCTCTCTCTCACCTGTGTTAATAAAAAGGTTTGATCTGTGCTCCCATGTCCACTAATGGCCCATCCATCTGTATGCTTACGCAGAAGCACAAAGACCACCATTTTCCCTGTTCTCTCTACTTGTTTCTAGAGCTCTCTCCCCCTCTTTATGCTGTGAATGATAGCACCCCATTGGCATTGTGGGTGATAAATAAATCCTGCAGGAAATGGGAACTGCATCTTGAAGGGCAGAGTCAATGCAATGGGAAAAGAGACCAATGCGTATTTTAATTATCATTGTGGCTAAAGCGCACTATTGGGTTTAGTGTCAGCTGCTACAGGCACTAGATCTATTACACTGACTTTACCAGGCAGATATTACAATGTACATTCAAGTGTATTCATTACAGACCGGAAATGGGTTTTTCAGAGCTCGAAGCTATTCATTTAAAATTATTAGAGATGCCACCAGAAATCTCGGGTTATTCCTGGAACGTTTAGTCAATAAAATGTGAGTGGAAATGCAAATAATTTCCACTCTTCTTTCCTGTTTAAACAAGCTTGTCATCTGAAAGTGACGAGCTTGAGCTCGAAAGGATTCCAAGTGACCGAAGTCCAAAACATGTAACAGGTAACTTAGTGTACACACTACAGTCGGGAGGTCTAATACAGTAAAATGGGCAGCTGTCAACTTTATGTCTTCTTAAATTATGACGTTGAAAAACACATACAACGGCATGGCACACATGCATCAACACACTGATCAGACTGAGGGGATGCGAGTTGGTGGGTGAGGATTAAGATGAGGCTGTAGATTAGCAGTGGTGGGTTGCGTGGGAGGGCTTTGGTTGCATCTCACTCCTGACCATTAATCCCCACTGTAACTGAGTGAAGCAGATGGCAGCCAACGAAATCTAGTGACACTGATGGAATCTCGGCTAATGATGCTCCCAATCCGCAGAGCAAGACAAACTGAGGAGAGGACGAGAGGGCCGCATACTTACTCTGTCCCAAAGAGGAAGTGGCGACATCAAAAATCTTTACTTCCACTTTGTTAACCTCGGCGTGCGTGCTGTGGAACAGCTGATCTCTGCCGCAGAGACAGCTCTCCTGCCGAGTTTTACTTTCTGATCACTGCTGATCACAACCTAAAGGTGAGTTATCAAAGCTCCACCAGGCACCATGAAACAACAACCACCATCTCTTGTTCACGTTTAGCACTGCACCAACTAATTATTAGCACCTTGAATTATTGGTTAACAAATCGAATAAATCAAAAAACATTTTCTAAATAATTACTTTCCTTTTTGATAGTTTGCGATACAGTGAGTTTTCACTTCTAGTTAATAGTGTTAATTAACACTATAACTAACGCCTCATTATCATGTGTTTCATTTGCTTCTAATCAGCATCTTGATAAAAGGTATGATTGCTGTATGCTGTCACCATTCAATTAACCTGTAAACCTGGTTTAGATTTACAATTTCAGAATAAAGGTGCATCAAAGAGCTGTTGATGGAAGTTCAAACATAACGGCCTGGACAAAATTACCAAAGATGCGTAATCAACCAGTACTTTTAAACATATTTTTTTATTATATATACAGTGCAGTCTTTCTCCATCCTGGCATTAGCATCTCTTTTGTCAGATTGCTTTTTTCCTGTCCCTCTGGCTCTCTCCCTGTCTCTCACTCCCTTGCATCATGCAGTTCTTTCAGGGGAGAGGAATCAGCTCATGTTAAGACCTCACAGTTATGATGAAAAGGGTAATCATCCTGTCACTGTGTGCAGCTAGACGAGCGCTTTTAGATTTCGAGAGTTACAGCTGACACCAATGACAGGCCAGGTCACTGTGCTACTGTAGTCAGGAGAGGAGAGAGGGAAGATAGGAGAGGAAAGGGGGGTGGAGTGGAGAAGGGAGGAAAGAGGAAAGGTGTCAGTAAGAGAAAGGAAAGACAAGGAGTCGAGAGGAGGCGAGTAGTCAAAACAATGACCTGCTGAAGTCCTTTATTCATATTCGTACAGGATATCACTTTTTTTTCATGCTGTCAAATGTACAAAAACAGATAAGAGTTTCTGGGATGTAAGAGCCCAAAGTATTCAGACCAAATCTGTAACAGACCTGAAGAGAGGGTCATTTTATACAGCAGACATTTTGAAATGTCTTGGAAGGAAAAGCACAGGTGTGGGTAATATTGTCAAGGAGGGCCATGTTCCATGTACTGTACATGTGTACTAGTAATTAAGTTAATGTTAGTTAAGTGTATTTAGTATGACACCTTTTACAGAGAAAGTTCACAGAGTGCTTCACAAAAGTAAAATTGTTAAAAATAAGACCATAAAAACAGTAAAAAAAATCAACAACAGACCTTAAAATGCCACCCTGGAACTGGAATAAACGTCTGGTCACACCAGAAATTGGCACAGCGAATTAATCCGAGCTACTACAGTAGCTGGCACACAGACACACTAGCAGGACGGGATGCTAGCTCTAGTCAATCGCAAAAGACCCCAGAGCTCCTTCCGTTATTTTTCTGTTCTATTTTTTTGTACTGGCCAGTTTACTCGCCTTTGGCATTTGGTTCTCATGACTGAACATCATTTCATTCAATAAACTATTTCACTGGAGAGGGGAATAAAACCTCTTTGAACAAACAACCTTGCTGACTGTCAGTTAGCACGCCTGTTAGCTCCGTCATTAATAGGAGTTTATTCATAACTGTTTAGAAACTCAGATAAAGGAGGCTATATAAGCTTCTATTTTGACAAGATGTCTTGCTATTGGCGAATTCACAGGGTGAAAAAAAACAAGTCATGGTAACTACACCTGTGTTTTTTTGCTGTGACATGTAAAATGTCTACTGTGAAAAAGGTCCACTGTCAGACTCTGGCTCAACCTAGACGGTACATATGCATTAATATGAATTTTAACGCCCGATTTAACACTTTCAGAACAAAGTTGTCCTCTGTTCGGTTGTCCTTTCTTATCAATAAGTGGCACTGTATTTCAGTGGCTGGGGCAGAGTGATGTCACGTCAGAGGGCCCCCCCCCCCTTTGTCTCCAGGTGACCGAGCAAAAGGGATGGGTCATTGGGCTGCACCCAGGGAGAGTGGCTGCAAACACAGTATAGGACAAAATGCTATCAGCTCTCTCTAGCGTACGCTGATAGCTTTAGACACGGATGGGCAAATTTTATGGCGTCAAGCGGCACACGAGGGACTACGCTTTCCACCTGTGTGAATATTTGTGAGCGATGTGCGTGTGTCTGTGCAGGATTGCACATGTGTTTAGACAGCTGGGGGGAGAGGGCCTACCACTGACCGACTTTTCTCTTGGACGTCACATCATTTTATCATATTACAATTTTTCAACCTCCCCCCAACATCCTTGCAATTAAAGCTGAGCAAACAGATTGAAAATAATTCGAGTGCCTGCTATTTGCTGCTCTGGTAGTCACACACGGGCTGATGAGAGCCACTGGTGTTCTTAATATATACATCAGCAGTGAGTTGAGGTAAAGGGTCAGTTCAGCCAAAGAAAAAAAAAACACAGATTGTCTCTTTTATTTCTAGATGTATGTAGCCATGCAGATAGTTTTGGTTTTATTTGTCCAGGTATTCAGATCTGTGAGTAATCCACCGACCGTATCATAGGGGCCAGTTTTTGGGTATTTGAATCAAATGTTAGCTGGTAAAGAAACAAAAAAACAGTTGCAGCCTGTCATCCTCAGGTAGAGCAATTCTGAATTTCAGACAGTCTAGACAGAAAACTAAGAGAACAAACTTCACTTTCCCTTGATTATAGAACACCTTGCCTGAGGAGCTTAAACTAGCATTCAATAGGATCTTTGAAATTGCCTCGTAATACACGCTTTCTGATCTGTCTTTATTTTGTTTCATTTCATCTTAGCATAGTTTAGTTTTCTGTTGAATGCCTTACAGTTTTTATGGCCGTCCATCTATTTTATTGTTGTAGTTTTGTGTGCCTTTTATACACGGTCATCTGTGCTCTGAAACAGATGCAATGTAAATAGTATTAATATTATTTGTAGAAAAGCAGCTGGTAGAAGTAGTGGAGACTGATGTAGTGGCAGCAGTAGTGGAAGCGCTGCGGTACTGTTGTGTACATACACACCCTCTCTTGTTCAGGTAAATACAAAAAAACACGTGCAAAATTAAATTTACAGATTCTGAAAACTACACAACTTTGCTTGATGACAGTCCATAAAGAAATGACATTCAGCACTGACTATTGAATAAGCCATTGTATGCATACATCTCCGCTCCCCGACTCCCTTCCAACAGCGCTGTTTGTTATTCAGTGTGAGGGTAAAGACAATAACGCAAACGAATATCGAATATGCACACACCTCTGAAGAAACGGAGGGAATAAATGCAGCAAGATGAGATTTCCATGTCAAAGCTGGAGGTTAGCACTGATTAAAATGTGTACAATTCCCAGTGGGCAATATTGCAATTATTTGTTTGTAAGGATAAGTCATAAACTTAAAAAATCAAATCCACCCTAATGAAGAAAAAATGCTGCAGCGGAGGAGAGGCAAGATTAGAGCGGATTTTTCAGCCTTAATTGCACAATTCATGTGAAATGGTTTACACACATTTGGGGTTTTCTCTTGAGAAATCATCCTTTTTTCTTTGAATAAATAATATTCTCAACTTAAGTATTATGCCTGTTCTCCACTTATTAGTTCAAAAGTGAGGCTTGAAACGAAGCTTGTTTTGAGTTGAAACATATATGTCACATTCAAACCTTAATAAATAATGCCCCTAGACTGTTTCTGCTTACTTCCCACAAACCAATCCAAATCCAAGACGCTGCAATATGCAATCCCCTCTAAATTACACATGCCTGTGCCAAGAAACATCTACCTGGGAAAAGTGTGTGCACAGCAATGAATTTTCTCTCTTCCCTCCACTTTTTTTTTTTTTTTCCTGGAGCACAGATGTGCTTTTTTGGCAGCAGCACCCTTCACTGCATCTGCATGTACCTCAGTGCTCAAGGATTAACTGGGACAACTGAGAATAATTAACCATGCAAAAACCCATCCTGACTCCTCATCCACCTGCCTAACAGGATAGATAAATAAATTGATGACCCTGGCACACATAAATATTCAAGCCTTTCCACGAGGCAACTGTAAACACTTTCTCCCAAATTTTCAAAGGCTTTCCTCTTGTCTGAGGTTGCAGCATACCGCTCACCTACTTTCACCGTCTATACTGAATGTGTAGGTGGAAGACTTCAATGAGGAAATGGTATGTGTTACCAATCCCCCAGTTCTCTTCCTTGCCTTCTCCAAACATAAGCTCAGAGATGAAACAGGCGAAATGCTGATGGAAGATCTAATTTGCAGAGTGACAAGAAATCCTGTCTCACTCGCACTCTTCCCGTTTCCATCGATCAGTGTCGGATGAAGCCCAGCAAAAACTCAACCACCGCATACAAATGATTGGATACAGCCTGTTGAGATGGAAAGATCTGCTTGAGCTTGGACTAGGTTAAGAACCACAAAGGAATCAGCCGGCACTCTGTAGTTTTAAAGTTCCTTTTGAACTTTATCTTACATATGCTAATCAACGGGGAGGGTTCTATGTACTCAAAGCTATGCTTTTATTTTGTAGGGATGGGCGGGAGAACATGCATTGATTGGCTGAACGTGAGAGATCAGGCAACGCCTTGCTGCCACGCGAAGAGGATGCTGTTAAGAGGATTACATTTAAAGATTTCAACATATTCTTGGTGCAAATGGGATCACTGAAACTACAGTTCACACACATTTGTGCCAACGTTATGTGGCAGAGTAATAGGATCATGTTAAAGGTATTAGAAGTCATTTAAGTTCACTTCTTCAGCCATTTATGGATGTGTGAAAAAAATAACTACAAGCCAGTTGTAGCAGGTGGCAGGTGGAGAGAGAGCTTTTTCCCTTAACCAAAAGGTCACGCAATCGATCGGCACAAAGTGAGTGTCCATCCGTGACAAAGTGTCCTTGAGTAAGACACCTAGCTGCTGCAGAAGGGGTGCATAAATGACTCACTGGTATGTATCAGAGTACAAAACATTTTTATAGATTTACATGCTTTTGTTAGTGTGCTTGTCACGGATAAAAACCATTAATTAAAAGTTTTATTTTTCTGACTAAAAGAATAATTGGAGGCCACAATGTGCGGAAAATGCCACCTCAGGGCCTCGGGGAAGGCAGAGCATTAGGTGCTGGTGAGCTGCTCGCCTTATAACGCTGTTTTCAAATGACAGAATAATATGTTATGGATCATTTGACTCCTCTCATCTCCCCCCCCCCCCTGCTCGCATCTCCCTGAGAGGAAGGCGTGTGTTGCTTGCTGAGCGAACAACAGTGCCTCCTCTAATGTGGCGTCTGGCTACAGTGAAATATCAGAGCATGGAAGGCGGGGGGTGGGGGGGGTGTCTGGGGAATGGGGATATGGGATCCTACAGCCAATAAAAGTGGCTGTCCATGGGCTATATGCAATTCAGACCTTCCGTGAAGCTGGAGGGTCTTTAAGGAGTCATCTCCCCTTTCTGTGGCTGGGAGCTAAAGAAGTGGTATTACAGAAGCTCAAGAGGCTCTGGCGCATGATTCAGTGGGCCATTGTCGGGAAAGGTGCTCAGGGAGTGGAACACACTATCACATGAGAAAATTGCAGCGGGGAAGAGTGTGTGTAAAGATGTGTGTATTGCAGACGTGAACGAAAGGGTGGGCGGGAGGTCATTTACGAGTGGGGAAAGGTTAGTAGGCAAAAATGATTGTTTGAGTGTGTGCTGAACGGAAGCAATGGGAAAAGAGAGCATGCAAGACTGTGGCTTGCTGCTGTTTATGCTGACATTTGCCTGAGGTATTGCTACACTGACCTTTCCATCTCTTATTAATTAGTATTTATGCTAAGATGAAAATAGAAGCAGATTTACTCTTTAAAACAAGAATAATAATAAAGCATGTGCTTGATGTTATTTCACTTCATTTATCCTCTCTCTATCCTGTTGTAACGTTTGGTTTTGACAGGCTGGTGACTGTCTGTCTACACGTTTGAGGTGCCAAAGAAAGAGAGGCGAAGCATAAAAATTCAGACAGACTGGGAGAAGGAAAAAAAAAAGGAGGGAGAACCGATAGTGGTGGGATGGGGGGGAAAAAAGAGTGAAATCTGAATTAGTAATGCAATCAATGATTAATATCAAAAGGGAGAAGAAAATGTACTGTGGCATGACTGGCACCCTGGCATGTGTGGGCTCTACTTTACTGTAGATGCCCAGGGACATGATTACTCATCTCCTTGCTACCTCTGTTAGCTTGGATAAATAATATACAAGCTTGGCATCTTTAGCATAACGTACCATGCTAGCACATAATTGACATAAACATATTTTTTTTGCCTTCCCCCTTTTCCTCCCTCCTCTTTATCCCTACTTATTTGCTTGCTGGCATTTCATCAAAATCACAGCAAATACATAAAACACTCAAACTAATTAATGATTATGGACGACTGTGGGGTGATGAAAAGTATATAGATGGTGTAGGAGTGCTAAAACCCATTTAATTTCATTTAGAGATGGGAATTAATTAGGGGATGGAAATCCAGCCAAAAAGGAGCCGATTTATAAAAGCATGAGTCATCTTTCACTCATCAGGGTGTGACAGTTGCTGGCGTGTACAGGAAGTCTTCCAAAGGCGGGGCCACACATACATTTCTCAGGTGTGCAGTTTTCAAGTGACCTCTGTGACTCTACAATCATTCATATCCCCAAATGAGCACAGAATCAGAAGTGTTAGGAATTTTAAAATCTAAAATGCTTGGTCTAAATCAGATTGAAAGATATTCTCAGTGTCTCTTTTGATTTGAACTTATTTGGACACAATTGTAATTACCAAATAAGAAGTCTGTATGTATTTTTTCTGCAGTAAATGGAAATACGTGGACAATAGCTGTAGAATTATATTTTCTATTTCCTTACTCAAAAATTAACTGCAAATGTATCTTATACATAGTTTTTGAAAACATGTACAGCTAAATGACTGATCAGGTTAAGCAACTGCAAAGTAAATATGCAAAAACAATCAAGTCTGCATCTCTAGATTTAACTGAAGAACTCTGTCAATTTGCAGCCATAAAGTTGCACCAAGTCTCATTTTGCAATTTGAGATGTTGGACATCGGGCACTGGAAATTCTGCAGAAGCCCCATTAGTGGTAGTTTTTAGATTTTCTGAGGCTGCTATGTACCGGATATGTACCACTTAGAGTTGACATGTGTAGGGTTACTTCGAGAGACTTTCTGAAATTTCTTAGCACTTTGAGACAAGCGCTGACAGCCCTTTTCCATGAGAGTAGTGAAAGTGACACCATTCTTGAGATGGGAGGGTGGCGAGAGGTGAGAAAGAGAGAGAGAGAGAGGGCGAACAGATTTGGGTGGGGGGGGAGAACTCTGCTTTTGGATTTCATCTCTGGAGAGTGCTGACTTCAGCATGGATTAGGCAATGTGTTTGTTCTCACCGCTCTGTTCTCCTGTTCAGAGGAGGAGACGAGAGAAGCTCTACTTCGTGCACTGTCAAGGTCAGCGAATGCCTTTAGATAATGATATTCCTCTGTAATTTTACCTGTGTGTTGAAGCCAGCCGCCAGCGTGAATAGATGAGGAAACAAAGCGCACACCATGGATGCCTGGAACAAACAGTCTGGGTGTGTTTTGGAGAGTAGGTGTTTGTAGTTATGTGCCCTAATATCCACCTCTGCGGCTGTTTCTGTGTATAAATTTGCCTACAAACACATCGCTTGAGGAAACATACAGGTTCCAGGGGTAACCTTCCCTTTAAGATAATGACAAAGTGCCTTGACAGTCTCCCCTGCCATTTGTTAAATGAGCCTAAGGAAGGCAAGCCAAGGCAAGGAAATCCCTTTTGAGTGAAAGATACAGGCAGCTGAATCATTGCCATGATAACTTTCCTCTGGTTCACAGTGTGCTGGCTACTGGAGCATGTGTGTCTGTAATGAACCTCATGGGCTTTGCAGAAGACACTGTTAGCTGCCCGAGCTGTGTGCGTTAGCCCTTTCCCATAGCCTCTGGCAACCTAGCACGCTAATGATGCTGTACTGGTTCAAAGTGTTCCACTGAGTACACTCCTGTGTGAGAAGGATACCCAATGTACTGGTCTGTGTGTGTGTGTGTGTGTGTGTGTGTGTGTATGCGTGAGCGCCTACGCATGTCTTGGCGCACTTTTCGCTCTTGTGTGTGATTGCAGAGAATGTATTGCAACGAGTAGCCCCGCAGAATTATATTGTGTTTTTAAGGCACGCGGTGGATTAGGTTCTAATTAATAAAAAATTGCTTCGAAGGCTACCAAAATAGCTGACCGGCATTTGGGGGAGAAGCTGACCAAGGTACAAACAAGAAAGTCCAGATGCTGCACTGTCTCTTGGCACCAAGTTATGAATGCAACTGTTGCTGAAGTCATTACAGCCTGGAATAATTACATCTACATCTTACCTTACCTCCACTGTACCTGGTGTGTCTCAGAAAAATAACATATGGCTGTAACCTGTTTGCTAAAGTGTATTGTTAGCATTTCTGGAGTTCCATATCTGTTACCCAAAATTGCTTTGACAGCTCGCTGTAGTGGAAAACAAAAAATACTTTGTTAGCATTTATTTAGCACACATAAATCAGCCACTGCAGTTGCAGCACGGAATAAGACGCTTTTAAGGGGTTTGGGTTTTGCCTTTTTAAATGAATGGACAAATAAGGGATCTCTGACTATCACACTTATGTATGTTTTCAGGAGTAAATTAAAAAGTAATTCACGGTATTTTGAGGGATTCTTCTTTCATAGAGAATACATTAATGGTGGAATTCATTGTTTCAATAAGAGATTGAACTCAGTAATAAACTTTAAACTTGAAAAAAGCGTAGTGGGGATGCACACATAATTGTGTAAATACAAAGGGATAAACACAAGGACAGATGGTGCAGGTCTAACAATAAAAACATAATTAAGGTTGTGTGAAGTTCATTATTACTTTCATTGATGACAATAACTCTTCTCTGTGGTCAGGAAGAATCTCATAGTAGTTTAATTGTACAACACACTAAGGGCAGTTGATTGTAGCAGAATGGCTTTGTTCAAATTTGATTTCCCTTCTAATTACAAAACAAAATGTTGGGCAAAACCATAGGTACACATCCGTTTTCAGTGCTAAGCATTGTAGGGTCAATTCTGGGATGAGTAAGACCAGATTTGTCTAATGATGTCTTTCACGGTGGAAAAACGTGTTTAAAGTTTTGACCCTTTAGAAAGAGAGTAAGGCACCTGTCACCCTCCTAAACACTGTCCAAGGAAAAGTCAGAGTTGGATAACTCTGGTATTAAATAACCACAATTGTGCTTTTTATGTTAATTTCAATCAATGTATTACTCTTTAAGTGCTCCTGTTTTATGTTAAGGATCATGAAGACGCCAAGCAGTAAAATCAGACCTGTAAGTGCTTTGCCAAACAATATCTCTTGAAATAAAACAACCTTTTTGTGTAGCCTTGACTGAACGGAAACCTCATTTTAAAATGGCCTTAAACATATAGTACAAGTAATGATTTTAGTTGCCGTTTCTTTTATTGCTGAAGGTAAAGAGCAACTTTGAGTATCATTTTAAGTCTTAATAAGCGAACGTGGCCAAGGCTGAGTGATCCATTTGACTAGGATCCTTTACAATAGCATACTCAGAATTAGATTTCCCTACATGATATCTCTCATCCAAGATACTTTGAAGTGATGTGTTCATCACATCCTAATGCAATGCTATTTGAAGTGTATTTTATGTGACAACAGCGGCATTTTGTGGTGATGTAGCTGTTTGTTTAACTCAGCCACCTGCGCTGTCTTAGTTGGTATCGAACCTTATTGTCTGGTTTGAAAAGGAAAGTGTTGGAGCAGTGGAATTATCCCAAGTCTGGGCTATACACTTAAGAACTACTGCTGACGCACTCCTCGGCTAAAGGTCTTCATACCACGTCACCTAGCCCCCTCCGATACCAGCAGTTTCAGTTTCCTTAATGTCAAGCCACTTTTGTGCATTCAGCAGCAGCCTGTTCCTCAGAGGAAAAGGTTAAGATGCTGTGTTTGAGGGTTTTGGGCAGGATGCCTCCCGTGCTTCCACCACAGTCCCCCGGGGGGGAGGCCACAGCTGAAACTAGCTGACAAGGCCACTTTGCCAGTAGGTCATTGTGAAAATGTGAACCAATTAATTTTAGATGTAAGCAAGCAACTCCACTGATCTTGATTTTAGACTGCGGTGGCTCACGCAGGATGCCACATTGTGTGCATGTGTCAGGGCATAAATGTGCTGTGCCAAATGTTGCTGAGAGTCTTGCCCTCAGGGCTGTGGATTCCCAAAGGCAGATCCCTGGGGTGACCGTTTGTGACTAACAAGTGGAGCTGCAGCTTTGTGCCGTTTGATCAATGTGAAGTCTATGGACTGTCAACCAGTGATTGCGCCTGATAATGATGTGAATTTGTCTGATATGACCAACTAGAGACAGACTTAGTGTCTATTCATCAAAATAACGGCTGGTCTGTAGTGAAATTATAGTACAGTGTGGTAATTTTCAGAAAGTTTAATTTCCAAAGAGCGTTGAGGAGTTCCCCACCAGGCCACTTGGCTATATTCACAGCAAGCCTTACCGCTTCTTTTCTGATCTTTTTAGCAAAATCAAAAAGGAAAAAGCATGAATACAGTATTGCAATTTGTATGCCTTCCATGGCTGAGGTTTGACAGGAACAGAGTTACGAAAGTGCCACAGACAAACCAAGACCATGAAGGGTGAATTTGTTTCAATTTACCAGAGGAAAGGAGGCCCGAATAATTCAGTTTCCTTGAGTTCGATTTTAAAAGTAGATGATCCACCATCTTCCTCCTCTGCGGAGAGTTAAGGACTAAATTTGTTTGTTGACTCTAAAAACAGTCATTTGGCCCTGTATTGGATTGTTTTAGCTTGTGTAAAAGCGCAATAAAAAGTGTTTTGTTATGATTATTTTTTATAAATAGAAGAGCAGGTGTGCCAGAGGGTCAATGAAACTATAGACGTCCTATTAATCTGTACACAGAAAGCATCTGTTTTGTTGTCTTAACACTTCTCTCTGCCAACCTATTTATTATTTATCCCTTCTTTGTGCAGCCTTGATATAAATTCAATTTGGCTACTAACAGGCATACAGATGAAGAGCTAGAACAGGCCTGCCCTTTCCACAGTAGGAACTTTGTAAAACTGCAATTTCCAATTATTTCAAGGTGGGAGGCAGACTTCAGAAATCTCCTGCGAGCCTCTGAAAGACCAGCGATGCTTGCAGCAGGCCACTGGCAGCACATTTTTTCCCTCACATTCTTCATGTTGCTACCTATACTGCACACCATGCTGAGGTAAAATCCCCTAGATCCATGCTGGTAAGCCTTACAGCACATTCTGACCTGAGACAATTTGTTTCATAACAAATTAATGCTGCGCTTTGGCCTAATCTGCCAGTACAGCCCCTTTTGTGTTTTTTTTTCTTACTGTACTTTATCATCACAATGACAGCAGGGATCTACTTCCTCGAATTTCAGCGAGCGCTGGCATACAGCGGGGAGGAGCTTTCAACAATGAGTGGATTTGCGACTTAAAATGCAACAAAAGCAATATGTGTCGTCACAGTTTAAAAAACTGATTGGTATGCAAGGTCTATGTGGTCAAGGATCGACTGCTATTACAGGCTCAGCATGGAGTACGACGACACACGGCGAAGATAAAGACAAAATCAACACGTGACGTGTGGCCAAGGCAGTGTCACATTTATGTGAGAAGACAAGTAGGCACTTAAAGAGAGTTAATGACATGAACATACACACTTATTCTATTAGGCAGCCATTTGTGGCCTTCTGTTATCCTTATTATTATGTTATGGTAATGCATTGAAATGTGCCAGAGGTGCATTCTTTTAAGTCGCAACTACACACCAGTCATTTCCAAAAGACATCTTATCATTTTGCTGAGTCATTGTAGCACTTGTGGAAATGAGTATTTGAATCCCAAATAGGCTAAGTATAGTCATTTGTGTAAATGATCCTAACAATGACAGCCAGTTGATATGTGGTCAGCTGAGTGGGTAATTCTCACTATTTTCCTTCAGCGACAATCTCATTGCTCCTTGTCTTTTGTTTGACTAAGTGATAAGCAGCGAAAATGTAGAGTTGGGTTAAAAGTGAAATGGAGAAATAAGTAGTTTTCTTGTCTGGTAAAAGTGGAGGGGATTTAGCATCCCACATCCACTCCACTACAAGCGTGTGTAATCAACATTTCATGTCGTAGTTTTTGAACAACTTGTACAAGGTAGACAGTGAGTCATGGAGATGAATGCTGGGTCTTATGAAGTCATCCTAATGCTGTATTTATCATGTATAAGAGGACTTTGACATTTTATTACATACTTGTAGTACTACTACGCAGCAGTTCATTGTGAATTAAAACGAGACAGTGTGTGGGGGGGACCCTGCTAAGCTAGATGACATTTAACAGTCTTTGTGGACCTCTGCCATTCATCAAGCCATTTATCAAGCCATGCACCAAGCGACGCTATGAGCAGTGTGAGGACTAGACTGGACGAAACCGGGGTGGTTTCATACATTAGTTTAGGATTGGCCAAAGGCGTCACGCCAGAGGAGTGGAACAGAGCAAGCGGGAGATAAGGTCAGCGTCTTCCTGGTGGCCTTACTTTATGTTGAGAGTTATAGTGAGTCACAAATTCAACATGCATCCTGGTAATCCTCGTTGTTGATCGTCCCGAATAAAAATCAGAGTTTACAGTGTAAAAATGAGGAACACAAAGTCTCCCACTGTGTCGGAAACACTCCACCGTTCACTCAGTGTTTCCCATACACTGGACACTACATAGTGTACTTTTTAATGAGCTTTAAAATGAAATGGTTCGCATCACAAATACTGTGGACCATGGACAGCATGCGGTCCTGACAGCAGCAGCTCTTGAAGGAAACCTGGCTAGCACTGACCTCGACCCCTACCACAGTATATAAGTGTGGCAACCTCACACCAAAACTACAGAAACACAACAGATACATTTGCAAGTTGTATTACATGTCACATTGAAAAATAGGAACTGTTCACTCCAGATTAAAATACACTAAACACCCCTCAACTAATTACTACCTGGTATCTCCGAGAAGCTTTAGATAAGTGTTCGGACACTCTAGCCTGAACACCCTGGAGAGGAGACATCAGCAGAGTTAGGTGATTTGAACACGATTACACTATTATCTTGATTACAGCACAAACTAGTGACATTTAAACATCCAATCGTTCAATTCAAGCACGGGTGGAAACATCTTTCCATGTCGCAATAACCTGGCTGAGAGGCAGGTGCCATGTCTACAAAACATTGTAGACATTTTATATTAAAACATACAAATTCAAATACTCCATAAAATACATTCAACCCCTAAATATTTGTGTGCTTACTTGCTGTTCCATTTTAATGTAGGGCTTTAAACTAATAACAGACACAAGTAAATGTAATGTGCTTTAATGAAAAGTAAATAGCATTTAGCAAATGGCATTTCTGGGATTTCTTGGGAGGCCTGGCTGACTAGCTACTGTTGCTGTTCTTGGTGCTGAATCTCTGTCAGTATATTGAGTCTTTTTGTCTTTTTATTTGCCATTCTTTGTAAAGCTCAGTTAATGGTGCGTAATCCTTAAAAAGCTATAGTGTAAAAAGATATATTCTTTGGTTACATAGTAATTCCCAAGTTTTATGAGAATACAAGTCAAATAATCTTTAAGTCTAGAGATTCCGGAGAGTCCCTGCTTACCTGCACTTAAAAAGAAGGGATCCTGAGAAATTCACAGCATGACCAGAATGTGTTTGTGCAGTGTTGTTAGGGGGATATGCCATTTGTTTTTCAAAACTGTGACAAGATCAACTTTTGTGAAGGCAGTGTAGGTTGACTAGGTGGGAGGTCCATCTGGCGCTATGGGATGCCCTTGTCATTGAGGGGGACACAGCATGGACATGCACAAGGAGCAAGGCGACAGATGCCAAAAACGAAAGAAAAAAAACCTAACTAACAACAACAATACAAGAAAAACAAAAGAAAAGTACATGGATCGACAGGAGCTGCAGCTGGCACCCGGGGGTGGCATATCCTTGACGTGCACCCGCCTTTTCTTGATAAGGAAGTGAAAGACAGGAGTGTGAAAGCAAGAGAGGGTACGTGTGAATGTGTGTTTTAGTGTTTATGTGGGGTAGACTTTTCAGCTGCCTCAGCTCCTTGGTGGTGTCTGTCTGTCGCCAAGGGGCCCCAGCCCTGGCCCCGAATCAGCCGCCGAGCGGTGTCCACTCAGCACTTCCCCTAGCTGTTGGTAAATTAGTCCCAGCAATATGCCACACCGCTCCTCACACGCCTCTCTCTCTCCTGTGTGCTATTGTTCATGCCCTTGAGGAAAGTAAGTGTGTGCGTCTGTGGGTGTGTGCACTTGTGCTGATGCGAATATGTCTGTGTTCACTGCAGGTGAAGTGCTTACGGAAACTGGGTGTTCATTTATTTGGATTATTATGGACATAAGCCAAATTACCAAAATACAGTACAATCATTTCTTTTGTAATTTATAGATTTCCATCTGGGATTTCTGTCATTATTACAGCAGTTATCTTGAGCTCCATAAAGCTAAGAAACTATTTAAAAAGTCAATTGATTATGTTGTTGGACACCATTTCAGTTATAATGTACAGTATCTGAGAGGCAGGTCTTGCTCAATATTTCTTCTTCTCAAAAGTAGATTTTTATAAATTTAGCAAACCCGTCACATTACCTGCTGACATTATTTTATCTGCCACCAGAAATTCCCCACTTCAGTTTGCAAATTTGTCAAATGGCACATAATCACCAGCTGCTTCACTGACACACCGACTTCTCAAAATGTTACAGCTCAGACATATGAATGTTCACTTTTACCACCCCACAATAATGTACTCATTTTTTAACTCGAGATAAGCTGTTCTGCCGTGTGAAGTGTGGATTGTAAGCCAGGATGTTTCAGTAAAAGATATGAGATTTTAAAGGGACCCACATTCCTGGCTGTAATGGTGCAGACTCACACAGTGGGTGGCTGAATTAATGAGGCTACTGGCTCCTAAAGCACACTGGGAGACAACTGCTCATGCCTACTGTGCCACTGCCAGGGCCGGGCTAGCCATACTATCTTAACCACCAGCAGGCTGGAAAGAAAACATGGATTCTGTGATCTGTGACCTCCAGCGGAGCATCAGATCACTGAAGTGGGCCCCTGGCCTGAGGCACAGGGCAGGTATACAAGGGACCGTTCTTACCC
>JAVQJD010100605.1:0-25539 GCA_036023655.1 Nannoperca australis
AAGAAGACTCATGGCTGTACGAGCTCAAAAGGGTGCTTCTACTCAATACTGAGCAAAGGGTCTGAATACTTATGACCATGTGATGTTTCAGTTTTTCTTTTTTAATAAATTTGCAAAAATTTCTATATTTCTGTTTTTTTCTGTCAAGATGGGGTGCTGAGTGAACATTCATGAGAAATAAAATGAACTTTTTCTATTTTAGCAAATGGCTGCAATAAAACCGAGTGAAAAATGTAAAGGTCTGAATACTTTCCGTACGTCCGTATGTTGGTTTATATCACTGTCACTACAAGATTTATTAAGATTTCAATCCTTGTAGTATATATTCACCTAAATGAGTGCCACATCCAGTCGTTTAGTGTGTGGTTGCAATAAAGGTGACCTTTCCATGTTCATCTTTAAGTGTACAGTGGCGCAGGAGGTAGGGCAGGTTGTCCAACAATTGTTGGCGGTTCGATCCCCGGCTCCTCCTGTCGAAGTGTCATTGAGCGAGACACTGAACCCCCGGTTGCTCCTGATTTGGAAGTCGCTTTGGATAAAAGTTGCTAAATTTTATGGTTTCAAGTTGATTTCCTTACTTAAGTGTCTTTAAACATTGTTCTCTTATTGTCCAGTCACCATAGTCCAGAAGAGAGAAGATCTGAATTGCTTAAAATAAAAACTCTCATCTGAGTTGCCTGGAGTTAATATGCTGTGCGTATGAGCTGAACGAGCAGCAGAGCGGTGCAGAGTGCCTTGCAATGGGTTTCACCGCTCGGGCAACACACCAGCTGCCCGCCCTACCTAAATGATAAAGGTTGTTGGGGCTTCCTTTCACGTTAATCTATTTAATCCATATTATTATTTAGGCTACGGTTAATATTTTCTTAAAAGACAGTAGAATTGACTTGCAGTTGAAGACAAGACAGCGGAGCACAGTGCTCCATGTAGTAAACATGCAAATAGGCCTACAACATTATCAAAACGTCTACAAACATTAGCTAGGTTAAATAAAAAAACATGGTCTATGTAGCATTAGCCTATGCGAGGCACAATAATACATTTGATTACAATTGTGTATGATAAAATGTATGGCATGACTAATGTAGGCTATGTATAGGCAAGGCTATATATTCTCATAGTCCTTTGATTAGGCTGGAAACCTACACTCTTGCTAACGATTTTTCTGCTGATATTGATATTAAAACTTGAAAGTATTAAACGTATGATAAGGCTATATGGGCCAATAGTAAATTAAAACTGCACAGCATAATTTGAAAAGAAATCCCTAAATGTGTTTTAAAGGATTGTCACCAGCAGACCGCTCGACTTGTCAAAGCAGGAAAAGCGCAGGTGGAAGTAATAACATTAACAATGGCTGCAATCCATTCTGAGCCAGTTCCCGGGCTGTGGTATTGTGTGTGCTCACTCAATGACATGGTTTACTGGGACACTTAATGGAATGGTGCCATCATTAATGTTACTTACGTCTGTGCTTCTCCTGCTTTGGCAAGTCAAAATGGGACATCTCAATTAATTAAAAATAAAATAAATGTGTCAGAGCTACTATGCACCAACAAAACTGTTTCTAAATGATCTTTAACACAACTTTAGCTGCAGTTTCTTATTCGGTTAGGCTACTTACTGGCTGCCAATTACGCTGGCAGCGATATATGTGCTAACATGAGCTAACTTAGTGCAATATAATAATAAGCTATATTTTTTAAGCAAACACTTACCTCCTCAAGCTTAGGGGAACTTCAAATCTTACCTTGTTGTAGGAGATCATAGCTCGCAGGTGGGCAATGGCAGGACAAACGTGTCCATGGTCACACTTTCAGTCAGGCAAATAACAACGAGAACGATGTGACCGGCGGGAAATGTGAGAAACTAATTTGAAAAGACCTTTTTCTCAGCAGGCATTTTGACTTGTCAAACAGGTGAAGCTAATTAATAACAGGCCTGTTATTCATCGCTGCGTTGCAGTATTTGCTGCAACAGACGCAATCATTACTGTAATTAGTGACACCTGCATTTCAGCTTTTTATGAAGACGACACTGATATATTATGAATATGAACACGGCTGAAGTGAGACATTTGCTTTACTCATGTGGAATTATGTTAAGTCTCAGTCTTGGTGAACCTTTAGGCCGCCATTTTCTGTTAAATTCTTCCTGCATCATTTCCACAACAGTCTGTTGGTCTCTTGAATGCCTTGTCTGCCCACCAGAACTAGGCCCACTGAGAAAAGAGCTATAAAAGGAGCAGTTTGTTTTATAGGATGCTGTTCTGAATGTCATAAAATGGTGATTCGCTCTCAGTGGAGAACTTGTAGCCCATGGCCTGCTTCTGGCTGTGAGTTTCACAGGTCCTGTTGTTCGGATTGTTTTTCCTAATGACTCTTCATAAATTATGCAATCTGTTTAATTATCTGTTCAAATGAATATGATGGTGTTTTGTTTTTCACATAAGAAATACATGCATTTAATGCAAAAGTCACTTTTTTTATTTTGTAATTTGATATTCATGCAAACGAGCCATTCAGATAACTTCTCCTAATAAGCCTCCCTCTGTGCAGCTTTAGGCTAATGCATTTTCATGACATAACTCAGTGTTTACAATTCGAGGGCCCTAGATTGTGTCCCAGCAGCAAAATAATGATTTCACCATTATTTCTTTTACAGTAAATTGGGCACAATGGGAACAGGGGTGGCTGTCATCCTAGTTCCATGACCGTGACTCTGCCCTCAGCTCCCACCAGGGGCCGCCTGCCTCCTGCTGAACTCAGACCTGCCAAAACCACCACGTCTCCCAGCAGAGCACTGCTGGCGTCACTGCCTGCCTTGATTCTTTGGTGCTTTGGTGATGCGGCGGGTTTCATGTAGCCCACGGTCCATTAAAGAGGAAAGAAAGACACACGCTACTTATCTCGTCTCTCGTCTCCGTTTTTTAGAGTCGGGGTAATTAGTCAGGCTGTTATGGCCAGTCTGTTCCTGTCATTTTCACCGTAATTACACCAAACGCGCAGGCTGTTTCTACCTGCTAGAAGTTGCGTCAAGTTAACTACAGTTAGCCTAAACGAGACCGGAAGTTAGGCAGTTTACCCATTAAAATGAAAGCGTTTCAATTTATCTTGCCCGCTCATTACAGAACAAAAAAAGTAATTACACTGCGCGATGACACTTGTTCTAGATGCTCTAGATTTAAAAGAAATGCTAAATACAACTTGGACTAAATGTAGCTGTGAAAATCCAGCTCCTGTGAACTAGTCAGCCAGAACACATGGCTAATGAATTTGTGGTTTTAGTTGGCTACAAACACTTCTTGAGTGCAAAGTTAGTGTCTAGCCTATATGCAGGCTACCATTTTATCTTAGGATGCAGTATCCTACTAAACACCTGGCTCACACAATATTACTATTGCATTTTACAAGCTAATCTTGACTTTAGCCCTTTTTTACGGTAATAATTAGGATTAACACATCACGCCAATGTGTTAAAATTAACTTTGTTGGGACAGCAAAGTCCACATCATGAACACAAACAGAAACATAGACATGATCATCATTACCATTAAGACCTACACAACACATCGGTGTAGGAACCTGATGGTCCTAAATAACCAAATATCCTGCTGAGCTCATAACTTTACCTCTGACTTCATGGGCATCATGATAGAAAGTAAGTCAGAGCCAGTTAGGGCTAGGTATATATGCATGTACTATAATATCTTTCCTTTCATTTGCATGTTGTTCCATGCTGTGAGAAAATAAAAACATGGCCTTGTCCCCCATATAGTAAAGTTTAGACTTTTGTCACAAGTTATATGGATTAAGGCTATTTGGAAAAAATGTTTGAAGGTGTAGTCCAGCAATTTAAGATTGCATAATGCCATCATCATGATCTTCTCCAATTTAAAGCCCCCCAAGATACACAGAAGACATGCTAACTGTTTAATAGGCAGCAGTGAGCTAGCGATACTAAACAGACTTAACTGTGCAAAATCAGTAAAGTGCCACTTTAACATCACCAGTCCTGCAAATCCAGACCAATGCACGGCTTTTATTTTGAAGGCAGTCTGTCTTCCGGTACTGCCTGCGTGTATTGACGCAGCTGCCAGCAGAGCTGGAGAGCGCTTTGCGGTCGCAGTAGGGACAACAGACTTCACAAACAGCTCGCGTAGGCTACACACAGAGACAGACACGGTGAGACGCGTTAAGGGGAAATAAAACTATCTCTTTGTTTCCTTCTCGACCCCCACAGCCTCCTGCAGGCTCATGGAGAGCGGAGCTCCGCTTGTCCGCACCGGGGGCACGTTGATCGGATGCCTTTCACCACACCAGCGCCGTTAGATGCTTTCCATTCAGGATTAATTGGTTGACCAATGGCTCCCAAACACGCGCACCTCTCCAGCGGCGGCAGCAGTGGCCCCGGGGTTGGAGGGGTGAATAACACAGGAGACCCACGCTCTTCCTCTCCGGCGGCGTGGATCCTGGATGCGGGGAAGGTGGCCGTGTGTTTGTCGAGGAACGGGAAGAGGACGCGGGCGCTGGATGGGATGCTGGCCCGGTGGTTTGTGACCGTCGGCGCGGTGCTGATGTTGATGATGCAGAGCTCCTTGGCCGCTGACGGTAAGACACTGATGCTATGTTATTATCCAACCTGTAAGAGTGGCCCATTTATTCGTTATAATCATATAAATAAACCATAAACACCAGCCTGGCGCGGAATGCTCTTGAGACCGGACTCCCAATCCTGTCTCAAGCTCACTTGATTTATCTGATTATTGATGTAGTTCTTTATTAGCCAATTTAGGAAAACGATCAGTGTGTGTGGAAGATTTTACCAGACTCTTAGATGCAAGTGAGAACAGTAAACAACAGCTGAGTTGTATAAGATATGGCCATTTTGATGCGCCTGGAGCTGTTTTTGGTGATCTCTGAGGGCTTTGTTATTTTCATAGACTAAATATTTTCATGAATTCGATTTTTTGTTTCTAGTGCATTCTAAATATGTTTGTGATGTATTTAAACCATCGGTGTGGTCGCACGCAGGCCCTAACCGCTGTCACGTCCCCAAACACGCAGCCGGAGCGCACGACGGACCGCAGCGCTGCACCGCACAACACGCTCACCGCGGCCGTTTCCTGGCGTTAAGGAGGAAACTTTTTATTCATTCATGGAGCATTAAGCCCCGAGGTCATTACCCTCTAACAAACTCCATAGGGGACGTGTCATAGTCGGCATCGATAAATCATTTATGATTTCCGTGTCTTCACAGAAATAGCAGAAAACACGTTTACATAATGAAGTCCTGTTGCTTTGACTTCAGCTCTTAAAGAAGACAAGACATTCTGGTGCTTAAGTAGACAGACAGGTTTTGTTATATTAATATAATACTGACAACAAAAAACAGTGTACCTTTTTGACTGGGATTTGAGGAATGCTGTGAAGTGTTCTTAAAGGAACATTATGTGTAGTTTATTTAAGCACCTGGAGGT
The DNA here is from genome assembly GCA_036023655.1 of Nannoperca australis. Lineage (NCBI taxonomy): Eukaryota > Metazoa > Chordata > Actinopteri > Centrarchiformes > Percichthyidae > Nannoperca > Nannoperca australis. The sequence goes on from JAVQJD010100605.1 coordinate 5,480, forward strand.
ACATGACAGAGCTCAACTCTAACCAACCTCCAGGCGTCACTGTTTGTCATTTGCATTTTATTTTGGGTTGGTTAAACCTTGGCCTTGCATTAGTCAAGTTTGCTTTGATTATATCTTTGAGAAGCTTTTGAAAACAAATCAATATCAAGGCGCGTTAAGCATCAATGCAGCTGAAATCCACAAAATTGAGACGTAGATGCATCCGAGATAAATTAGGAATCAAAATGGTACACCCATGTGGCGATAGTTTCAAGTTTAGATTTGATTTGCTTGTTTGGCGATATTGGCTACTCAGACTGGATGTGAATGGGATTTTAACATTGGTGCTGGCAGCACTGAAGATGACATTTGAAAAACTTAAATGTCACATGTCTTGTTTCTTTCCAGGAACAATAAATAATGACTTTAGTTTTACTCAGGATATTTCACGGACAAACTGTGGAAGGTTTTCACTACAGGACATGGTGCTGCTCAAGTTTTTAAAAATCGTATCTTTTCTCAATTATATGATCCAATAAAAACAAAACAACACATACAAATGTTTACAAGTCTGCACGTACCTTAGCTGTCACCATAATAATACACAAATACAAGAAAGCAGAATTTGAGGACAAAACCTGAACAAAGAAAGCAGAGACGCAGAAAATGGCGAAGATTGCCAAAGTATTTGGAAGAGGACAGTTTGACTGCCCAGCCTCCCCAGTTAAATCTGAGCTAATCGCCCACTCACTGGTCTCAACATATCCTCTTTTATATCATGCTGCTGTGCCAGTTAAGAGAGAGCGTTTCCACCGCATGGCTCGGGGAGATTTGACTTTCTCTCCCATACCTGGTTACTCAAGCATTCAGCCGTCTCAGGTCTCTTCGAAGGAAAACATTTCTATTGTATTTTTGTATTCTCCATCTCCATTTATAACAAAAAGGATGTTTTGGAGGCTGGTGCGTGTGTGTGTGCGTGTGTGTGTGTGTGTGTGTGTGTGTGTGTGTGCATTTGTGTCTGCGGGCACATACAGCACGTGTGTGTAGGTGTTTTCTTTAATAGGTCTACAGAGATCTTCATCCTCAGTCAATAGCTGAGATCTATTGGTCCGTGTTACCATGGGAACAGATCTGCAGTTAGTACTTTTCTCACTGTATGTCTGTGTTTGTCAGTCAGGGATTGAAATAACATCTGAGTAAGTGTCAGGTCTGTTGCCTAATAATCAGCGTTCGATGACACACCAGTGGAGATAAAGTGCGCTCTGCAGCACTGGGACATTTGTGGGGTTTGAACTCAACTCAAACCCTCGCAGCTGCTAAACATCTGGCTCTCTGGTCAGCTCTGAGTCACTCCCCACACTGTGCTGTTGCTTTCTTACAATTGAACATAATTTGTGTATGTAACCCTTTTTTCACCTCTTTCTGTACTTGACATCTTCTACAAACAATTGAAGGTAAACCAGTCGCATGGCACCATTTCTCCTGTCATTTAGATGTACCAGTAGTGTCCACAGGACTCTGGGTAATAAAGGAAGATTAAAAGATTGGGCTGCAGCCAGTAACTCATTAGTTCAAAATGAACAGGAGTAAGCGGCAAGATGGTTAATTGTCTTTTCTTTTCATATCATTCCTCCCATAACAAAGGGGATAATCAAAGAGCTGCTTCTCATAGCTTTTCTCTTATATTTAAATAGTCTGATGGCGTAGTTGCGGCAGACAACAAAAAAATATAAAGACATACATGAAACCAAAAGATCACTGTAGTAATGGTGAAACAAGCATAGCTTATATACAATATAAAAGCAATGTGACTTTTTTTGCATATTGTTTAGCCCTATTGTGAATTATGATGGCTACTTAGTTCATCATCCTGTATATATGTTTTCACCATAGACTGTATATAAAGATGGACGACATGACAACTCCCCAAAAGTGAAGCCAAAACATCTGGATCACCCTCTGGTGGCTGGCTGCATATAGCTCCTATATTTCTGTCCATCTTTATACATGGGTATCGGCTGGGTATCGTTAAAAATCTTTCAGTGCTATTGCCAATACGATATGCATCAACAGGTTCCTCTACAAACCCCTCTATTTTATTTAACAACAAGAAAAACTTCTCAAATGTTTAATAGTGTTTAAAATTCAAGCAGATGCAGAAAAACTTTGCTTGAGTAAAATAGTCAAAAATTGTCTTTTGAAAACAGATTTAAGTCAGGAATTATCTGATGAGCAAACATCATGATACTAAATGTATCAAGTAAAAGTCCAATCCTGTTTGTCAACTTGGAGTTCGCATTTTATTAGAGCCCCTCTATAAATTACTTTTTACAAAAAACAGTAGCAACCAATCTAACTAATATTTCCAAACATGCGCAACAATTTTAAAGGGAAAGTTTACCAAAGTTCCAATTAAAAACATTATTTCACTTACGTCTTGTGGTATCTAGATTGCATTATCCAGAGTAAGGCGGTGTTCAGGCAGACAACAGCACTCAGTGAAAAACCCCCTCGTTTATTATAATGAGGATCGTCCAGCAAAAAGGTTAAACCTGCCTCAACCTTTGCCACAACTTAATGTAACAACATCCATTAAGGCACTATGTTGGCCAATCACATCCACACAGCACACATTCCTTCCTGGTCGATTGCTTTGTAACATGAACATTGTGCTGTTTGATACAAAATGACTGACATCGTTTCCAAAGTTGTAAAATCCTGTCTCAGAGAATTAGTAACATCTAATTTTAGGATCTGATAACCTATACATGATCGTCGTTTTAACAAGTTATCCTTTAATATACGGCTACTAATATATTTTACTCTGCACCCAGTAAGTATTTTGGTTTGATTCCCAGGCCTCGACACCAGTCTGATTTTGGAGAAAGCTGAAGGCATCATATGTTTTGTGTGTTCCATCATGAAAATAAAATTGGCCTGATGGCTCACTCGAGGGATGATACATCTTGATGTTCTGTTATTGTGTTTAAAAAACGGCACTGACTGCTCTGGTGCACGTGCTGTAATCAACGGCCGGTTAAAGGCTTTCAAAAAGCCCATAAACGATGCATCATGAAAAGTAGTGTACTGATGGTCACTAACCAAGCACTATATACCATCATGCATGTCACTGAAAGAAAAGTACCAGACGGATAAGAGGAGAGAAAGCAACGCAAATAAAATGTTTCCGGTGAGCTCTCTGTACAGTCCTCTATATTGAACTCCCTAGATAGTCAATAGGGAGGAGTGAATGAATGAATGATCTTCATAATGTTTGCAAGGACGAGGCATCTTCTTCGAGCATGAGACGGCGTGTTTACAGATTTTCTTAGCCTTAAATGGAGGAATCAGAAACCCATGAAGTCTAATAACCTGGGCGTGACAATGAGGAATTGAAAGGCTGGCCACAGAGCCACTGATAAATCCTCTGCTGATCATTTATTTGCTGTCATCAATCAAAGTGATTGATTGGGTACAGTGCAGCCTGGCTCCTCTGTCTGTCTCCTGTGGTTTCTGAGAGTGGAGGATCAGCGCTGCGAGAGTCTGTGTTCTCACAATCTGATTAAAAGTTTAGCATCTGTACCCAGAAAAAGTTTCTTGTGATGCATGTCGTCGTCAGAAGAGCAGCGTTATTGTTAGCTGTCGTACTACCCGCATATACAAGAGAATAAGGAAGAAAGACAGAGAGCAGGCAAACATTAAGATTCAGACACGTACTGAGGTTGAATTTAAATGGGATTTCAGTTTTAGCATGCTGCTGCTCCATATCCATACAATCACACACGGAGGAATTGATGAGATCAAGATAGTCCGAGCAGAATGGTGTCACAGTGACTCATACCAACTGTGGGGTTGCATTGAATTATCAAAAGGATAAAAATCTAAATATTTCACTCTGCAGAGCTTCATTCAATGTGAAAAGAGAATGACTTTACTGTGTATTCTTCTGCATATGTCAATTTCAAGTAGATTTGACTCCTAATTGTGGTGAATTCCACAAGGTTCATGGTGCACTTAAGCACCGCGCTCGTGTTTAATGCATGGAGGCTGTCACATGTGATACTTGTGGAAACTTTGATGACGGTTGACAGACGTGAATGCTCGCTGTGCTACAACCTGCTTTATTTGATGCCAGCTACATGGCTTCACAAGGATTCTTCCTCACACACGATCGCTCAGTTCATTGGTTTAGAAACCCCGACAAATGTAATGAATGGCAGCTCGCTCTGTGTCAGCGCTCAAGTAAACACCAATTCCAAGATTCAGTTCCATCCGCAGTTCACTTCTGCTCAATTTATTTAGTGTCAAACGTATTAAGAAGGATATGTCGCCAAACATCACAAAATAAAGCACAGTGCTGCGGCAAGTTTGGTAAAAGCTAAGTGGTGTTTATCAGCCCCTTGTCATGGCAACAATCACGATTAATAGGTAAAAACATAAACAACAAGATGCCAACTTTTTTTTCAAAAACAAGGGGGCAAAGCCATTTTGTGCATATACCATAGAAACATACCCAAGAAAACAAAACTATTTTTGAGTAACATGGTGATTTATCTTTAGTTGAACCATCCTGTATAGCTTTAAACATCAGGATTGTTGCCATGGTTACCTGCATCATAATATGGACTGTATTAGAGGAGCAAAACTGTCTCGAATTGTAATGGACATCAGCCTGCCAGTATTTTCTCTGGCCATGGAATAAATAACAATGTATAGAAATATATCAAGTCTAGTTTCAAATAATATGTAATGTGTTATAAAGAACAAAACATAAGGTTTTCACACTAAAATGCTCATAAATGCTGTATCAAGAATATATGTAAGCCACAATGCCAGATTGTCTTAGTATAGAAACTCTTTATTCTCATAACTACTAAATAATGATGGTCTGTTATTTTCTTACTATTAACATTTTCCATGAAAAGACCAAAAGCAAATTAAAAGGAAAAGGTAGGCTGACAGCGAGTCTCACACTTTAGTTGTTGACCACTTACTTGGTGTAAAGCATCCGCATACTTTTTGTCTACTGTAACTGCCTAGGCTAATATGAGCTTTAGAATAGTGATTAGATTGTTCACCAGTATGTGTGCCAATGTCATTTAATAGACAGCTGACAGTCGGTTAGAAGAAAGTATTTCACAGGGCTGGTATAACAAAACCAAAAACCTGTTCAAGAAACCCTCTGACTTCCAGACGAGAGAACCAGAAGTGCAGAAATGCAAACTCATTTCAGGGTTTTAGGACTCATTTAGGACCCAACAGCATTAGTGAGTCCGTTAGCAGTTAAAGTAAATGTCCCTTATTGTCACCCTCTTGGCTGTTGAGAACACTGGAGTGAAGCATGGTGTAGTATCAGTATTGCTCTTGGTTGCAGCACCTACAGAGGTTTTACAGTTGCTGCTGGTTACCTTGGCCTCATGCTAGATGTTGACAGACTTTTCATCAAGATGAGTGACAAGAGTTGGAGCAGAAACCCGAGCGTGAGGAAAGCAACCCTATCAATACAGTTACTGCCTCAAGTAGGAACGTTTCATGTTGCAGCTTCACTTACTGCCAGCTGCTCATGCTCAGACCACAGCTGTCCTCCTTTGCATCATCATACTGCTTCTTCCCCTTTGTCTGAAGAGCTCAGGTTATCAGAGGTGTAGCAAGAAGCGGATTCTTGCAAGAATTGATTCAAGGCCAAAGATCCTGCATGTGGTCCCAGAGGCAGGGTGGTGGTGGTGGTGGTGGGGGTGGGGGGGTGAGCGCTGCATCATCCCCGCACATGTTCTCGGCATTAAAGCAGCAGTGGCTCATTTTGCATCGCGCCGCTTGGCTGCACTCCGCTGTGTGCTTCTCTGTGCCACTGTGATTATGCACTGCTGGAGCTTTTCACACCGACGGGGAAAAGAAAAAGAAATCGGATGGAAGTTTTGGCTATTACATACCACACAGATTTAAACCAGAACCACGATGATGTTCTGACATTGGACGGCAGTGGAGACTTAATTAAATAATCCCTGTTAATGGTAGTATAATGTGCTGCAAGAAAGAGACGGTTCATGATAAAATGCTCATCTTTTTGCCCAACACTTCCATTTTCTCATAGTGTTGTAAGCCCTTTTAGCAAAATATGTTGTTGATCAGAGGCTCTTCTTCACTGCAGGTACACTGTGTAATGATGCCTGCTGTCATGTTAAATGTCTCTGCTGGCAGCGCTGTCAGTCTTCTCACTGTTGCCAGGGAGAAACGCACAGAAGCAGCTTTGTTGTGCACGGAGGATGAACTCTGATGATATGATGGACACAACTCTGGCTCACATTGTTTTTGTGACTGTGACCGGGCTAACCAGGCTAAACGTCTCTGACAGAGAGTCCTTATGCACCTCAGCCTTTTACCCTCTATCACATATGATGGCATGAAACACACACACATTCGATGCAGAGCTCAGTTTCATCAGACAGCTCCTTTCTGCTGCACTCTGGAGTTCTAATCTCTTTCTGCAGTGTGTGTGTGTGTGTGTGTTGAGTGAGGAATATCAAGAGAGACTAGAAGTCAGAAAGGTTTCATATGCAAATCGTAAATATTTCCTCAGCCAGTACATTAAATACATTATGCATGGCAGGGCCCTGTTACAAATCATATGGGTAGGCAGAAGCACTTTTGGATTTATTGATTTATATTATCCCAATTCACTTTTTGAATTTGTGACGGCCATGAAAAGTTCACGTTTCCTTGCCGGTGTGTTTTCGGAAGGTTAATTATTTTCGAGCAGTCTCATTTGAGATACACTTTGATGTACAAAAGTGCCTTTACATGAGAACACTTCTCATGTTCAAAGCTCATGCACATTTGTGCACACTGTAGGCAATATGGAGTCTGTTTAGCAATGAGGTTTGTAAAGTGTGTGCGTCTTAATGTGTTCATAGTGAATTCACAGCTTATATTCTACATGCAGAAGTGTGCAGCTATGTAGCTTCCTGTGGTAAACTGGAGACGTGTGTGTGTGTGTGTGTGTGTGCGTGTGTGTGTATAAGTGTATACTTTGCACATTCTATATCGGATTGCACATACTGATTTGTACAGATAGACATATCTAAATCTATTTTTTGGTTAATTGTATTTTCTAGATTTATAGTTGTAGTAGATCTTATGTTATGTTAGATTCTTGTATTTGTTCTTTTTGCTACTGCAACACTGCAATTTCCCCTAGGGCAATAATATTCTATCTGTCTAGCATCCTTCATGCTGCCCTCCAGATGTTGTGTAATGGAAGTAAGGTGGTGCATTTTGATTACACTGTGTTGACCAATAAACCTGAAAACTTTTATTTCTTAAAGGGTCGACTCACCCCAATTACACACCAAACCATACTTCTAGTGATATCTAGTAGTAGTGGGAGTTATTTGCAGTTTATTTGAGATTTTGAGATACCCAATCCTTGAAGGTCACTTATGTGCTAAAGCGAAGGTACACAGAGGGTCTGCCAAAAGAAATCTGATGAGACTATTCTACTGTTCACCCTGCAGTTTCAAACTGAATGTTAAGCTACACCTGAAAGTTTTACTCCACAAACGATTAGTTTTGTCTGTAATTTGTCTGGACTCCCCAGTGCTACCAAGGCTCAGTTTGTTTTGTTGCATTGTTTTTCCTTTTCCTGTTTCTGACGATAGCCTGGCAGAACCATGACAGTCCCAATAAAATGTTTTTCCACTAGGACCACTAGGATCCACTAGGATCCAGACCGAGACCACCTCTTTTCGGCCGTTTTTGACCAAGTTTCGGACGTTTAGTCTGGACCAATGTCCGAGGAAGGTTTCACACCTGTAGAACTAAAAATTAATGATGGCTAAAGTCCATTTAGCTGCTTCAGTTTCAGAGCCCTGCTACTATGCATGCTGGCTCACCGTCACACTTTTATACAACAGAGCATGGTTAATGTTATTAGTAACAGCTGTGCTGTTGCCAGTGACAAGTCAAAATTTCTGCTGTGAAAAGGTCTGTTACTATAGAGTGAGGTCACCTCACGAGCAGAGAGCTAATCCTCCAGAATAATAGCACCTGTGAGTGTGCAGGGCCTCTACGACAATACAGCTTTTGAATAATAGAATGGGTTTTTATGGTTGAAGAATTTGAGATTTTTCTGAACCTACAGAAAGCAGAATTTGATTCTCTTCACTTCACTGGATACATAGCTTTTAATGGACAATATATTCCCATTCCTTTTTGTACTAAATTTATTTTTAGTGCTTTACAATATGTCCTTCCATACAGAGATTGTTTGATTATGTTTGTCCTATTATTATTGATTGTCCAAAGTCAAACTTGTTTTACACAAATAATAAATTATCACATGAACTGATGTTCATGATAAGTATTGAATAGTACCTTTGCATTAGCCTGATAACATGTTGCACAAAAGATCACTTAAAACATACCATGGGGTGACATTTGTGCTTTATTTTTTCCATCATCTCATTCCTGTTTGTTTGAGTCAGTCTCTCAGCACTTTCTCAAAAACATGAACAAATTCTCAACAAATTTGATGGACAGAAGGAACAATTGAGTAAATGCAGCTAATGATCCAAATGAAGGTGAAATGGAACTAATGGATATTTGGACACTAATATTAATTCCTCAAGGTCAAAAAATCAATTTCGTAACAGCAGGTTGAGAGAATTGTTCAGTGCTGGTGGAGGTTTGTTTGCACGTTCAGGAGTTCTGTCTGGTTGCATGATCGAATTGACAAAAGTGTTTCTGGGGTGACCCCATCATGAAATGATTTTCATGAGGTGGTGAACCCCGCTGTACAGGCATCAAATGATGGATCTCCCCCGTGATGGAGGGCGCACACTGTCCCTGGTAATAACTACTTTAGAGATGAAGTGTCAAACCTGGAAATTTCCCTCTGGAGGAATCGGGCTGGACGTGCGAGACCAAATGACAGCGTTGAAAGACAGCGGGAGTCAGATGAGTGATGAAATGAAGAGACAGGAAATGTCAAATGTAGAAAAGACTGACGGTGTGAAAAAAAGAAAAGAAAAGGGACTTTCTGACTCAATTTAGCTCGTGAATAAAATGAACAAAAGCATGAGCCTCACTGGATAACAGCACCGCCGACGTCATCACCATCATTAGCACCATTGTCACCATCAGCTCTGTGGTCGCTGTATTTATTCGGAGAAATGAAAGGCACAGATTTCAGTCGTATACAATAGAAGGTGAAGAAAGGCTCAACCCTTCTTTCGCCTTTGGATTTTGCTTTTCATTCGATGTGGCCTTAGTTGAAGTCTTTTACCTCCGAGAGTAGAATCTTCTCTAAAAGCGAGGCTCCTTGAGTGTTTTTTCCATACTCTTGCCTTTAGCCTTCGCACCCTTGAACAAGATTTATTTTTCTTCTGTCACTGAAATGAAACGCTATAAAAAATGAGGTACATTGCTTTAGTCTGAACTCCCCGCTGTTTTTCTCAAGCTTTTATACACAATCAGGCCGATTTGTGGAGTTTGCCTTCAAAAGCCTGTGTTTTTTTCACTCTGCTGTCTTGTCTTCAAGGTGTGTTTGTATCACTCACTTGAGCCTAGTCTCAAGACGTTACTGTTCAATTCACAATCAGCTGCTTTAGAAAATCTTCCAGGACACAGAAAATGCAATCCAGCTTTTGTACACTGTGAAAAATCAATTTGTTCGAATGAAACTTGTAGAGTAGAGGCTTTTTTTTAAAGCTAGTTTTAGTAGAGTTCCAGGTACCCACAGGAGTTTGTTCAGCCTCCAAACAGGCCAACAGAGGGGCAGCAGGGATTTATTTCAACTGTAGCATCTGAAAAAGAAAGAAGGGGGAGAGGGAAGGGAAGCAAGAGACGGAATGAAAATTTAATCAGCCCTCGCTTCTTAAGGGTTGACTGGGAGCGAGAAGGATTTATAGCTGCTTGGCCTCCTCTCCTTCAACTCAGCATGTATCACTGCAGCTGCTCACCTCCCTCCTTCACTCTATCACTCACTCACTGCTCTGCGTGTGTGTGTGTGTGTGTGTGCACCCATCTGTCCGTTCGTGTGTCTGAGCATGTCATCTGTCGTGTGGCCTTGAAGTCACAGTTGGGGCCACATTTTTTTCCTCTTTTCTAAGCATGCTATTCAGTAGTAAGCTGCATTCACAGCAGCTGTTGCCTAAGCCAAAGTGAAATAGTGGCTTTACAGAAATAGTTTTATTTTTTGCAGTTTTGACCATCGTTCCTATCTGTAAGAATCTCTCTGCATCCACCAAGTTACTTGCTGACATCTAGGAACATCTAGGAGCTAAAACAAGTCAGGTTGAGCTATGTAAGAAGAGAAAACAAAGGCAAACTGAATAATCGTGAATAACATTTTTCATGGATGCATAAAGAGAACTGGATTCAGCATCAGAGGCGGGGCCCTGTTCATTCCTATGAAAGTTGCTCAGTGGCGCATTAAGCCAGAGGAGTTTGACTTTTGGTTCTAAAATTACCCAGATCTTCTGTACTCGCATGAATCACAGTGACTCTGTAATCCCGGATTAGACTATTAGTGCATTTCACAACTTTTAGGACATCATGGTTTAAAGTGCTCACAATTTACTTCCTAATAAATTGGCTTAACACAAACAGGCAAAAACTATATTGGATGATTCTGTAAAAACTCTGAATACAATCAATGACAATGTTTCATTTAATGTTTTTATTTATGTCCAATGTATGGTGGCCCTGAAGTGCAAAACACAAACGCAACACATTAACAGAAAACGGAAAGGGAGGGTTCTTATGGTCGTAAAGGATCATTGCTGATTGGACGCGCTGTCCGTAAAGAGACAGACAGCGCGTCCAATCCAAAGGTGGCGGTAATGCACCTTAAGCTGTTTCCCAACTGTCATTAAACGAAAGAAGAAGAAGCAGCATAAGCAGAAGACACGAAAGAAAACAACGGAGCCAGTTCTTCTGTACAACCCTGCTTCTTTTAAACGTGTCTTCAAAGTGCGCTTACTCATTGTGATGTCGTGAAACGTTGACAGCATGTCAAGTATCACCTCATATGTATGTCCTGCATCAAAATAATGCCTGATAATAGCGAACATTGAATCAGAATCAAAAATACTTTAATAGTCACGCAGTGGAGAAATGTACATTGTTGCAGCAAAAGTGTACAGTGCAGAAGAGAAAAAAATTAAATCAAATAAAAGTAAAAACTATAAATAAGTAACATGGTAATACAAGTACACGTAATGACATGAAAAACATTGGAGGAGGTACACGGTCTGATCCTCATTAATAAGCACCCACTTCTTCCGGCAGGAGTACCTACCGTTTCTGTTTTCTGTTAATGTGTTGTGTTTTCCGATTTGCATTTGTGTTTTGCACTTCAGGGCCACCGTACAAATGCCAGCGCATACACAGTTACACACATTCACACCTGGGGGTAGGGATGGGAATTTATAAGATTTTATTGATACCAATTCCTCTCTTCCTTCTTCTTCCTCTTTGACTCCTTCTTGTTGCAAGTTTCCAGCAGTGTAGACGCATGAGTTTGACGTCATTGTTTTCACTGTCATGAAAACATGCTCGATTAAAGGAGCCATACGATTTCGATGGATCAGACAATTTGGTTCCGGTTCTTAACTGGAACCGCTTCTTGATTCCCAACCCTACCTGGAAGCTGTCCAATGGAACCACAGTCTGGTCTGCTGGTCACTGCGAGGCTTCTCTGGAGCAGTCATGGGCTAAGTGCCTTACTCAAGAGCACGTTTCTGCTGGTGCTATATTTGTGCTGTAGATTGTGGTTATGGCAAACAAAGTATGTGTTAGGTATGTCTAAGCTCACTCAAGGACATGGTGACTCTCTGGAAAAGATTTAGATAACCAATTCAAATTAAAATAACAAAATAGATGGAGAACTCTGGTCTCCTATTGACCTTGAACTCCACACCATCACATTCTGCCTCCCTATATAAAGGACACACTACGTCCTGCATTGGCGCCTAACTTATTACACTGAAAACATTTCATCACTAAATAAAAAATAGAAGCTCCTCTGAGTATGATGATATAACAACTGCAGTATGGTGATATTGGCCTAAAATCACTTTTTTTTTTCACAAGATCATGTTTATTGCAGTATGTCTCTTCTGTTTCCATGGTGATGTTTGAGATATTCTCTTTGCTCATCTGTTATGGCAATATGAAGATGCACAGCTAAACAGCTTATCCTGAATTTGACCTCCGCCATGATTTTGGCTTTCATCCTGCTCACTCAGTGCATGTAAATAGCAGCTAAGTCTAAGTGCCTTCAAAACCGGGGTAATTCAGGCCACAAAATGTTTGGACAGATAAATGGTAATATTCATTTACTGTGCTTAAATGACAGCTGAATCATTAAAAAAGTATTATACATTTCAAACTATTTCATTTGTGGTTAAAATCAAAGTCTTACAATCAGTTGTAATTAGGGGAATACATTTCCACATGGCAGCTTACTTTCCTCATTATGTCTGTCTGGTGGACCGAAGTTGCATTGCTGTGTAAACGGAACAATTGCTTTCAATGAGGAAGGTAATTATTCCCCCTGGACAAATCAAAGTCAACCCAGGCGGTTCAGACTTCCCCACATATTCTGCTGTCTTTTTACCGGCCTGGAGAAAAAGATTGTCATAAAATATTCATAACTGTGCATAATAAGATGTGCTGTTCAAGACCTAATTGAGGTGTTAGGAAGCTGTAAGATGTCCATGCACTCAACAACCCAGATTATATTTTGGGTTTGTGAAGAAGGAAATGTAAAAAAATGCTAGTGTACCCGTTGGTTCAGATGACGCACGTATGTACGGACTTCGCTGTGCAGATCAGAGGTAGCTAGCGGCACAGGCATTATGAAGCCAAGGCCTGAGTATAAGCACTGACAGATGAAAGGTGAAAACAGTGGCGTAAAGTGCTGCTGCTGAGCGTTGTTGCAGTAAAATCACTTTTTGTAGAACTTTAGAACTCTGTGAAGAGTGAATCTGTGTGATTTTATACTTCAGACGGTTACATAATGGGTAGGGACTAATTAGTGTAGAATTTATTCTCTTTACTGTAGTTTAAAAAACTGCAGAGACTTTATTTTCATAAACATCGTCATGTTCATCATTGGGTGGAGGCAGCGGCTGAGTCAGGTTAAGGATAACCACGACAACGCGCAATCAGATTAATGTCTGTGATCTCTGCAGTCAGTAATGAAATGGCTCCATATGTGCCTTTTATAAAACATACACACACACACACACACACACACACACACAGAGTGTCGAGTGCTATCACAGGGGACACAATAAGGGCAAACACACATCAGGCGACTCTGGGCCAATCACATTCACTCAGCTCACTTATTGGTTTGTGCAGTCACATGGTGCATTCTGCAGCAGTTTTGGTACGTGCTTTCCTGGAGAATCAATACTGCTTCACACACAGCCACAGATGCTGTGTACACACACACACACACACACACACACACACACACACACACACAGGCACACAATATTTAAAAATCATCAGTCAAAGTGCCATAACAACCCACTATGATTATTGCTCTTGCATAAGCGCGCGTCTGAGTGAGCAAGTGAGTGTCTGAGTGTTTGTGTGTTCACTTGTGTGATGACACGAGTGTGTGATGTGTTCTGTTTTGAGGGTGTACTTGAGTTAATAGGAATTCATAAGCGAATTACAGCTTTGAAGTTCCTATATTTTTAATGTGTACAGTACAGTATGGATGTGTGTGTGTGTGTGTGTGTGTGTGTGTTTGCGACGTGTTTGTGTGTCAAACTACAAAGAGGCCTGTCCTCCTTTCTGACATTCCTCAGAGAAAATGGTTGTCGTCAATAATTTGACAGTTTTCACCTGTTTTTAGAAAACAGTCAGTTTCCAGCCAACAAACACATGACAGCTGTGTGACAGTACAATCTGATGTGACTGGATTTTAAACCGAGTTGAAACACGCAGTGTATACTCTCCATATAAAAGAGTAACTTTCACTGGACACATGGTAAGAATGAAATCACAGAAATAATTTTGTTGAGATTGCATAGTTTGCGCTGTGTTGTACATTACACTTTTATTTATCAGTTTTCTTTATCTTCATCTCACCTACAAGAACAGACTTTGAAATGAAAGTACAAACAGTTTGATTGCTGAATTTGATCTGATCAAATCTATTTATACTTTAATACTATCTGCTGTCACCTGGCTACATTCTGATTCTATTACATTATAATTGTATTGCTTACTTCATACTTAAGCTTTCAGGGGTGGAAAGTAATTAATTTTATTTACGTAAGAAGTACTGTACTAAAGTAAAGTTTTGAGGTACTTGAGAATTTCCATTTCATACAAAACATGATCCACTTATGTTATAATGATTTTTTGTAAATTAAACTACTCAGTAGTGTGATAGTTAAAATGTGCTCCTGCTACACCAGCTACAACATTTAAATCAATCCAATAATATAACTCTATGAAAGCAGTCATTCTGCTGCATAATGAGAAGTAGTATTTTAGATACTTAAAGCTGCAGCAAAAGTAGTAAATTATGTGTAATGTAAAATGTGAACGTCCACAGAGAACTGTCATCTGACTGTGCAGTTCCCCTCAGCTTTGAGGAGTGTTTTAGCATCATTGTTGTGGTTACTTTAATGTTTCTGTTCACACTGTTTATCACTTTACATCACTGCTCTTGTCAACCTCATTTCCAGCAGCATTATGCAGCTGTTTACAGCCAAAGAACTCTGTAAACCCAGTGTACGCTACCTGCCCATCACCAAACAGCTGACAAAGATAGCGGTGAATAAAATGCAGCATTCAGTGTCTGTGTGAAGGCACCTGTATGTCAAGTAATAATCCATTTAAATAGGCAAAACTTTTTAATGCAACTTTGTTTGTTTGTATGAGACAGGATGAAAGCACCTCCCATCGGTGAAGTGAAACTGGGGCCCTGAAACTGTTTTATTACTGCGTGTCTCTGATATTGACGTCCAGATTCAATAAAACTAGATTGAATTTCCCCCCAGTGACAGATCCCTGCTCCAAAAACAGACACTACTTAATCTAACAGACTCCATTTTACCTTTGCCAGAGATGAAAATTGAACTCTAAAAATAACACAAACTGCATTGTGTGCCGCTGTGTAGATGCCGAGCACACTAAAAGCCACTAAGAGGTATTTTGGGGTGTCCAATGACCCGTGTGAAGTATTAGGCGTCATCACCCGCTGTTTCCCTGAAGTTTTAAGCTGTTCAGTAGACAGATTGGACTTGTCACTTTGTGTGGGTAGAGAAGATTTCCTACCAGTGACCATTCACAGCACACAGGGCACACTGTGGGCTGTCAGATAAGCAGGGATGGTTCCTTGGAAGATTTTACTTGGACAGTCTTTCCAATAATGGGTTGTTGAGTCTGCATTTGCTGATATTTTCTTTTCTGTAAACACATCATTGACAAATTATTTCCTGTCGGTTTTGGCATTTCTTCACACAGAACAATCCAAGCAAACGAAATTTGGCTTTGATAACAAAACGTGAACTTGATATTTTTTACATTGTTATGTGTGTTTTTCAATGACAATGTTCAGACAATGTCACTCTGGAACGAGCACTAACCTTTGCTAACACAGGACAGTTAGCTAACGTCAGGTTACATCATGGTTGTACGCGAGCAAACAGCAGCAGAGACAAACAGACTTAGTTTTGCAATAAAAAAAGTTGACCTAATTGACTTTCAACCACATCCCTCAAAACTTTCTTCTTTTCCTCGGGGAACTAAAAACTGACAAATCTACAAACTCTTCTCTCTGCAACACTTTATCAAATGCAAATGTGCAGCAGTGAACAGTTCTCTGACAATCAATACTGCAGCTTGGATATATTCATAGCTTCACATTCCAGTTTAGAATTTTTCTCATCAAGGAGCGAACCTACCAACTGACCAGTGCTGAAGAAAGGTTTTAGGTCACTGATGAAACGTTGAAAACATACTTTCTTACTGCTGAAACTGAACTTTGTGGATGTTCCGTGCACTTTGTTTTTGACACGAGTAATGACTCTATTGAGGTTTGCTCAAACTTTGAAATACATTTCGGTTTTATTCAACTCCTCTGCCTCTCTTTTTCAACCACATGCTTCTACAGTTGCTTTGTTGAGCCTCAGGGATTGGTCCTGGTGCTGGAAAATACAGGCTGAGAGGATGCACTGAAGTGAGCAGCCCTGACTCATGGTGCACTGGGCTCCTCTATCCTCTTTAGTTACCAAGTTGTCTGTTCTGCTTCAAAAACAGCTGCATTTTCACAGCAGTTCTTTTTTTATGTCAAAACCGCTTAGCTTTTTTTTGTTTTTTACAGTCTGTTCATTAAAAATCCTCCCTCTGCTCTACAGAAAGTAAAATTTCTCAGCCTTTCTCACGTGTCTCCTGACCTCTGCTTTAATTATACCCTTTTGTTAAGTTACATTTCCTTACATCAATCTTTTTCATCCAAAAGTTTACTCGCTGGGGTTGTGATAAATGTCTGCAATGCCAGGTTGCCTGACAGATATTTTGGTACACAGCACAACGTTGACTTCACGTAGATAGTGTACAGTGCTGCGAGATCTTTGGTGTTTATATTGGCTGTTTTCCTTAAAAGAGATTTCAAATTACAATTTCTATTCTGTGTTCTGCCACGTTGACTTGTGGTGCTTTTATCTCCTTAAAAACCTGGGAAACCTTCAATTTTAGTTGTATTGTTGCTGGGACAAGGTAAAGGCTGAAAAGGAAAAAGCCTCTGAAACCATCAGAGCAACAAACAAAGCAACCAGCATCCATCTATTCACTTTCTACTAAACATTACCACATACGGACACTTCCACAGCGATCCATCATTATCTGCCATCACAGAGTTGCTGTCATGCAAGTGAGGCCTCAGCAGCAGCAGGTTGGCTGTGGGAAATGAAGCGAAAGATGGGATCTGTCTGTGTGTGTGTGTGTGTGTTTCTTAAATTTGTTTCCTGTTCTGTGACTTTTCTTGTGTAAGTCGGTCTGCGCTGCGTTTGTGTGTTTCTGTTCTGCTTGTTTGTGTGTTTGCGTGCATGGATATCTGGGTTTCTGTGTGTGTGTGTGTCTGGATGTGTTATCACTTTATGTAAATCTGTGTGTATGTTGTGTGTGTGTGTGTGTGTGTGTGTGTGTGTGCGTGTGCGTGTGCGCACGCCAGAGTAAATGGGTTTAGGCAGATGATGTAATAGTTTTTGTCCCCTTGTGTGTCGCTCCACATGAGCTAATGGCTCAAGAGTTCAGTGTGTGTGTGTGTGTGTGTGTCTGTGGCGGGCAATTACACTAGATGCAGCTTGTTATAAAAAGACAGGAAGGTACTCAGTTTAGCAAACCCATAATCCCAAATTGTTTGAAGTGCAGTATTACAATCCAGAATATCATCGTCAACGTGAAATGATGTAGCTGAGGTTTTTTATGGTTTATTCTTAGACAGTGTGTGAGGTCAAAGGAAAAGCTGCAGCTGCTAATGAAGATGGATTTTTTAAATTACATTTAAGACTATTACAAAGTACAAAGTGGTGCGTATTTTAACAAACATTACAGCCAATAAATAACAAATAAATAAGCATAATTAAGGCTGACATCAGTTGTTTAGGAAAAATAGGTTCAATCCTTCATCCTGAACTTTCATCAAGCTTCTCAGTCTTTTGTTGGTCGGCCGCTCTACAGTCACTGAGTTTTAGTGCTTGATCATCATGCACAATGTGTTCAAAAGAATTGTGTAGAGTTGGAGCAGTTTATAAAAATACAGCTAAATACATACATAACTTTTCTGATTTTTGTAGCAAACGTGTCCAAGTTGTGCAGAACGAGGAGTTCAGGGAGCCGCTTAGAACATATTAGATAACAGAGAGAATCAATTGACCTGTGCTGGTCCCATTTTCTACAGCAAAGTGAGGAACATTCCCATGACGGAGAGAGGACGATGCCACCGTATGCTATTGTAAAGCAGGGCTTTTTAGCCGGGGTTTGAGAAAGTGAAATTCAAAATGGATGTGCCTCACATAGTAAATTAATAATGGAATAATAAAAGGGAAAGATATGACTGAACAGAGCCAACGCCTTGCTCTTTGTGCCTCCGCGTGTTAGTGCACTTGTGTGTTGGCACATGCATGAGTTGATCTGCAAGGAAAACAAACAGTGATTTCTCTTCATCAACAGATGACCTGTTTTTCCCGATCTTTGTGTTATATCTGAAATGTGAAAATCCTGCAGTGAATACAATGGGCTTCAACAACCAAATGTGTTCTTACGTATGAGTGATTTTAAGAGAACCAGTGGCAAGTATCTCATACTTAGAATATTCTCGTTGGCACAAATTAAATTCACCAGTGGTCGAGGTCCAGGTCATATAAGTCATGTACAGACAAAACACCTGCTTGACTTCAGAATTAAAAAGTCTTCATCTGAATTGGTTTTGAGTTTGTCAAAATCAACGGGGAAAAGAAACCTAAAATAAACATGAACTATTAGATGGATTACTGTGAATCCTTTGCAGACATTCCCAGACTGTGAATTCTAATGACTTTGGTGATCCCTTGACTTTTCCTCTAGAGCCACTATGTAGTTTGCATTTGTGGTTTTGAGTAAAATGTGTCAATTATTGGATGGATTGTCATGAAATTCATCAGTTGAAATTTCAGTTAGCTCAAAACTGTCTTTATGACCAAGTACAAAACTAATGACATTCCTCCTTCCATAGAAGTGCTAATTAGCAATTGTTAGCATGTCCTGGTAAACATAAAAGGTACTTGCTAAACATCTGCACGTTAGCATTGTGACTGTGAGGATGTTAGCACCTTGATGTTAGCATCAAGCTCACTGACTGCAGCACAGCACTGTTCCGATGGCATAACATTGCCCACTGTATTAATATAATTTATATTTATATATGATATTCTGTAATTGTGTTGGTCTTCTAATACTACCACGGACACTGTCAAATTTACTGTTCTTTTTTTACTTTTGGCTAAGATTTTGGATTAAAAGACAATTAAAATGTACCCACAAATAGAGCAGTGCAGGTATCCTTGTTTATTAAATAGTGTTAATTATACTAATGATCAAATCTCACATGTGCACCTTCATCAAGTTTAGATGAGTGATTTGTAACCAAATGTAGGCATTAAAGAGCATTTGGTGGACCCAAGCATCATGGAAAGACGTTTAGAAAAGGAGGTTTGGGATAAGAATATGAAAATGCTCTTGCATGAGGTCCAATCCCTGAAAGGAAGGGAAAACATTTGTTATAGTCCCAGCGGCTGAGAAAAAATAATGGTAACATCACACATCACAAAGACTTGAAAAACTTGTCTTGGATGAACCTAGACTCAGAGCTCCTGCAGTGAGCCTGCAGGCTCGTGTCCAGGGCCATAATCTCCCTGCTCCACAGGCAAAACTACAATTTGAATAAGACGCGAGAATTGTTTTCGCTTCCTCCAAATGTTTTCAACGCCATCCATCCCTTCCTGCTGGGGGAATATGCTCAAGGCAGTGAGGGTAAAGGCCCCCACAGTGTCCAGGAATATAGACGATCATCACAGTGGCAGGCAGTGGTTTATGAGCCCCCACAGCTGTGTGTGTGTCTGAGACAGCGATGACAACCACAGGAAGAAAACCAATGAATAGCAACAAGCATGGATGCTGGCAATATGGTTGTTTCTGTGTGTAGGTTGGTATTTTGGGTTTGTTTTTCTTTGGGTTTTTGTTTTTGTTTTGTACCATTGTATAATAAAATATCATACTGTGTTAACATATTGATTTGAACTGACTGAATATTAAAGTTATATATACAATATATATATATATATATTTTTTTTTTTTCAGTGTAATTTGACAGTAATCTTTTCTTCTAATATAACTGATAATATAGCCTGAAATAGAAGTCAATCAAAAATTAAGTAATTTTCCTATTTTCTCAACATTAAAACTGTGCAAATCATGTTTTAAAGTATATGTAAACTTATACCTGACAGTATTTTAGAATCAGAATCAGAATCAGAAATACTTTATTAATCCCAGAAGGGAAATTGCTTTTTGAT
>JAVQJD010100606.1:0-15569 GCA_036023655.1 Nannoperca australis
ACATCTTACTGATTACTGGTTGTGGCAATACTTTATGTGGAAAGCATTTTTATTTCAAGTAGAATCAAGCATCTCCACATCTCCTTCAGCCATTTGACCCTGTAAGTGGCAAGCTGTCCGATGTGCACCCTGCCTCCCGCCCAATGTGTGCTAGGACAGGCTCCAGCTCCAAGAGACCCTCCACATGACAAGTGGGTTAGAAAAAGGACGAAGGCGAGGATGGATAGATGACAACATATTTTGTGATTCTTCAGTGTCTCAATCAACAACAATTACTACTCATAGAAAACACATTTTTCTTTATTTTAGTCTGCTCTGTTCTGAGCTTTGATGGCATCTCTTAAAACAAACCTCACACTGCTGGGTGGCCTTCCACCACCTATTGGTTGAATTAGTGTTGGTGGTAATATCAATGGCTGGCATCTGACACTGAACAATAAATCAACCAATAAACCTAACTGAGGTGTGTTTTTAGAAATGAGTAAGACATATTAACAAATTCCCAGTTCTTGTTAAA
This sequence comes from Nannoperca australis, assembly GCA_036023655.1. Lineage (NCBI taxonomy): Eukaryota > Metazoa > Chordata > Actinopteri > Centrarchiformes > Percichthyidae > Nannoperca > Nannoperca australis. The sequence goes on from JAVQJD010100606.1 coordinate 518, forward strand.
TTTCGAACAGTTTCTAATTGAGAACTTCTTTTGCTCTCTCAGCCACACGTGTTTATAACTATTAAATGTTTTCTCTATTTCTCTCGGTTGGTGCTATCCCAAAATGTTATAATGATATGTAACAGAGAAAAACAAAAAGACATTACAAATCTGGCACAAAGTCTTTCCCCTTTAAGAGAAGCCTGGGGAGGACAGATCAGTCCCGTAGAGCACAGCAGGAGTGACGTGAAAGTAAAATGTTCTGCCAGGCAGAGAGCGGCTGAACTGTACTGTCTGACTTCCTGGTTCAGTTTGACCCCCCCCCACAGCAGCTGAGACTTATTGAGTGTTATGCAGAATCACAGGGTGCTGACTCCAATCTCCTAAATAATTTGTTCTTTTCAATCTCTCCTCATTACCATACAAAGTGAAGGACCTTTTCTAAAGTTATTACCATTACAGCTGTCTGACGCCACGCTCAGCTAGACAGGCACACAGACTATATATAACACAGATAAAGGTTCACCAACGTATAGTGTTTTCTGAACTTCTGCATTAGTGAAAAAACAATGCCATTTACGCAAATACTTTACCTACCCCTTTGGTGCTAAAATGCATCTAATGCCACATAACAATGACTTAAGTGGGTGGCTCCACCTTTAGTCATTTCTAAAGGTGTTCTTGTTTTGCATCTCCACAGTAAAGTGCTCTCTTTGGGAGTATGTGAATATGGATGTCAGGTTTTTTTTTCTTTTAAGCACCACAGCTGTTGCTCAGACTGCAGCTTCACCCTCTGGTCCACCCCGACATGATGAATAGAAAACAGCAGAAAGCTCCAGAACAGTGTTTTGTCGCATGAGGCCAAACATTTCACTGCTGTTATTCAAATGAGTCTGTCTGAGTGCTGCAGCCTGCACTAGGAGAGCTCCTCTTACCCTGCACTCTGCCCAGAATGAGCGATTTGATGGTGTTGAATTCCACATCAGATGTCAAGTTAAGGTCCTCCTTGGTATTCTGGTCAATCTGAAAGACAACGTATATCACATATGTAAAGGGAAAAGCTTAGCAGGTGGAAAACAAAGACTGTTAACAGCGACAAACTGTCAAGCACAGCTTTCTGTTGTTAAGTGTTAAATCGAGGGCTGCTCAGTGAAGGAACTTCAACACAATTGCTGCAGAGGAGCAACAATTAAACATGAAGAGGCTCTGATCTATCCTGCACATTTAAATAGTGAATCATTTGTCATTAAGACATTTGCTTATGTTGATCAATCTGAAACTAAAGTGGACACAGAAAACAGAGAAAAGTAAGTAGCTTGAAAACAGAAAGGAAATGTAGCATTTATGAAATTTTATTCTAAAAGGTTTCCCAAAGAGTTTTTGTGGTTTCTGTCCCCTGAGGGGACTGATGTTTTCATTACAATTCTTTTTTAATTATAATATAATAATTTGAAGATGATTGCTCTTTGATGCTTACTGTCATATTAATGAAAACTGATGGCTGCTGTTTCCAAGGGTCACTTGCTCACATGCTGTGTCAGTGTTTTAATGTTCTTTTTTACCATTTCTGAGTGCAGATCATTCTTTTATAATTGTATCTTTTGTTACAGATGACTCGAGGTAAGGACGCTCCTATACACTAAGTTCCCTGTTCATGGGTATTATCCCAGCTGGGATCATATTATGATAAGACTGCATGGAACACAAGTAAGTTGGGTATTCATATCCATGTACAAATGATTCGTTTGCAGAGGCAGAATTTACTGCGGGGTCACAGAATAAGCAGCAGACAGCAGATTCAATTAATAATCTGACAATGAGTATCTGCCTGCAGATTCCTCTCATTATCATGTGATCATGTGCTTAGTGAAGGGTGAGCAGTGGCTTTATTTAACAGTGTAATGCACAATGTGGATGTCAGTGTTACTGACTATTCAAAAAAACACATCCCCACCTGTGGTGATCTGTTTCACACACTGTGAATGATTTGTGGTTTGTGTGTGTGTGTGTGTGTGTGTGTGTGTGTGTGTGTGTGTGTACCTGAAAAGTGACAGTGTCTGCCAGTCTCCTGATGGTCACTGTGTGCAGACGTCCATCAGCCAAGTCCGTGACTCTGCCCCTCAGCACCTCCACATCTCTGCTGCTGTGAAACTTGTACCTCAATTCCAGCTCATCTTTGCAAACACGAAACAACAAAATGCTCTTACTCTTTGATGCAAACACATGCTGAGTTCATAAAAAATGTCCAGTCATTAAAAAGATTGTCGAGAGATTTAAGTTGCAATCCTGAAAGCAATGGACACAAGTATATACTGGAAGAGCCAATGTTACTGTACATTTATTACATCCAAATAATGAATATTGCTCATGGGATCTAATACAAGATGTTGCTAAAAACTGCTAGTAACTTTATTAGCACCAATTAGTAATAGTTGTTTTTATTTGCATTAATTAATTATTGTTAACCACCAAAATAAAAGGCAGATGCCACAAAGGACAAAAATGTGAGAAAATGTAATCTAATCTTTACAATGTTTTGTACAAAGATGTCTAAAGTTAAAGACCCCAAAATAACTTTAAACAAATCTTTAAAAAATAATTAAGCACTTAAGCCATTTTACTCAAACATTTCATATTCACTCTTTCAAAGAAAGAACATCCAGATATCTGATGCTGCAAGGTACCAGCTGCTGAATTAAGAAGCTACAAACCATTTAATAATGCGAGGATTAATACTTTATCTCTATGAATAACACTCTGTGATTTAAAATCAATTTCCCAGTTTCTTTACAGTGTTACACTTAATAAATTCCACATTGCTGGGATAATTTGAATGCTCTGAGATATCTGCAGACTTTATAGATGAAATAATCTTTTTTTTATATAATTCAAACACATAATACTTAATGCCCTTTCCCATTTTTTTTCTAATTATGATTTTTTAATTTTTTTGGACTAAGAGGGAGCAATTCCCCTATCACAAGAGCACATCTTGATAATAAAACAATCTTGCAGAGGGCAAAAGGTGCTTTAGGCATTCAGCGAGTGACTTAGAGAGGTTTCTTTGTGTGCAGCAGCTGAGGCTCTTGTTACTGCAGCAGCAAAGAAGAGAGAAACATGAGAAAAGGCTTTTTGGAGCGACAAAAAGAAAGCTCTCTCTGGGATTCAATTAGATACTTTAGCAAGAGTGCAGATACCCCATGACAAATATATATGCTATTCAAAACCTGCTATCCCTCTGCTTTCTCTCTTTCACTGAAAAAGCTGAGTTAATTCTACTAGCAGCTTGAATTACTAACATTTTATTCATAAATATGATTATAAAAAGTACATTTCACCAAATGGGCTGAAGGATATCTCTGAATATTTTCATGAAAAGGTTTCAGTGTGCTAATTTCTTCTGCCATGACAGTGGATTGTGTTCAGAATTACAAAGGAAATCTCTAACAACTGAACTGCACTTCACACTAGTTAAAAATAACGTGTAATTCAGCTCCATTTACAGGTTTCAGACACTGGATAATGGCAAATCCTATCATTCTATGCTGGAATAGTGTATGTAAATCTCCACAGTGAATAAATAAATAAGCACCATGGCAAGAACTTCGAAAGGAAGGAAGCCCCCCCAACTGTAAACAGAATTATGATTTAATAGTAACTGCACCAAATGTTTTCTTTGAATCTGACACTCTGCATAACAGTTAGGCTGCTTGGACAAGAAGGCAGCAGAGGATGACAGACTGAATCCGGAGGGAGAAAGAAACGAGTGAAAGCAGAGGAGAGGAGAGGACCGTTGGCCAATCTGGTCAAACCAAAAGGAAAGAAAACTAAATCAATTCCAGTGTCCTCACCATGTTTGTTGATGAGCAGTGCCAGGTATTCCCTGTAGAAAGAGTTGACGTAGAGCAGCAGAGCGGGACTCTGGCTCGTCCTGAAGCTCAGGGAGATGTTTTCTCCTCTCGATGTTGTATCAGAGTAGACGGAGGAAGGACTGCTGTTCCTGCTCAGTTCATGCGACTCCTTGAGGATGTAGGCGATGGACGTGGTCGACGTAAAGCTGGCTGAAACCTCTGAACATTACAAAGTTACAGGATTGGGATGTGTCAGTGGTGGAGCTCAGTGGTGGTGGTGGGGTTAGTAATCAACATGGACTTGCACTTGCAGCCCAGGTACATTTCAATTTGACATAAAAAAGAATTAAACTTTTTGCTGAATGATCTTTTTTTTCTTAAACTGGTTAAATTGTCTTCAAATTAAAATTGTGATTTAGACATTTCTGACATTTTTGTAAATATGCACATTTTCTTTTTTTAAGATTTAAATGAGAAGATCGATACCATTCTTATATCTGTGTAGTTTAATATGAAGCATTAGCTTAGCATAAAGACAACAGGCCTGGCTCAGTCCAGTTAACTACATCTGCCTACCAGTACCAGCATCCTCACAGTGACATCAAAACTTCAGTTTCTGTGACCGGACAAAAACAGCACTGCACATAACCCGCTGTAAAACCACAAACTGTGTTTTTACACCAACAAAACAAGGTAATTAGTGAGTCTCAAAAGTGCTGGTAGGCACAACATAGCGCAACGTATTTCTACAGTGCTGACTTAGTTTGACATTTTGTTGACTTTTAACACTGTCCAACAAGCTCTTGATGCATCACATGGCGGACACATTAGCACAGTGGGCTAGAAGAGTCCTTTAAGTCCCTGATGCTTGACCTTCAGGACAGAAAGGGCTCATTATGGCTCACTCAAAACGAGTGTCGACAGGACAAGCTGTGCAGACACAGAATGAGACAGACAGTCAGGGTCAGTCTAATGTCTGCTGACTGAAGGATCCTCTTCAGAAAGCTGTCTAATCTTTGCTCTCTCCTCCTCATTAAAGCATCAGGACATGATAGATCATAATAATTGTATTTTGTGAAGCTTTAACATAAACCTCTCTGTCGGCCTACAAATTCATCAAAACTTACTGCATTTCAAGTCCTCATGTTGTTGTTGTTGTGGATATTTGAAATATGGGTTGGTAGCAAATGACTGCTAGCTACATTTCTCATTAGTTACACAAACAACAAGGGATGGTGGGATGGTAAACCTTTGCTGCAAAGAGACATTTCTGTGTCAGGACCTTCACATACCATTGCACTGGAGGTGGCATTCCTGATGTAGATGTGTTATTCCTCTGTGACTCTGACTAATGCATCATTGCCTGTGACTGCCATATCTAACTGGCAAACAAATATCTTCCTCTTTATTTCGAGAGCCTCTGAATAGGATGCGCAGACTGAGCTGGCAAAGGAAAATGCAAAAAGAAGCAGGAGAATAGGCTGCTGTTGAAATCAAACAGTCACAACACTAATATTATACTGATACCATATGAGAGAAAAACTCAATGTTGTCACAAATAGAAAAGTAGGCGTAGGTGCAACATAACATATAATGAAGAAATTAGGTTATGAATTCAATATTGAGACATAAAAACACCTTGAGTTCTGAAATGTTTAAACATATTACTGTTGTTACTGTTATTGCTAACATAACTATTATAGGTACATCCAGATATTTCCTAGGTCCTTTAATATTATATTTATTTTTTACCTACAATGATGTCTGGAGTACTTTTATAGCATCTGCCTTCCTGAGACACAATCTGCTAATGAATTTCATGCTAAATTAACTATAATTTCTTATGCACAAATCATAAATTGTTAAGGCAATTGTGGGGACAAAAAACTACAGGAGCCAGTCTCAAGTTGGAGGAAAGACTTCTTTATCTTTAAGGTTTCTTCTGTATATAATTATAAAATATATAATTGGATCTGTCTGGAAGGCCAGGTCTACTATAGCTATGATTGAAGTTACTAGTGGCTTGAAATATCTTCATGAATTGGGAAACACTAGCAAAAGTGTCCTTTATTGACATTAAAATGTCAATGAATGCTGCTTTAAGGCTCAGAACATATATATCGGAGCTCTAGTCTTTGGATCTGTGTATATACTGGCAGTATTTGAACGTACGTACCTTTATGACAGAAGGATCCAGTGTAGGCTGACTGGCCACAGTTGCAGGAGAAACCACTGTCTCTCTCCACACAGCTGCCCTGGTTCTGGCAGAGCGAGCCGTAGCTGCTGCAGTGGCCCGGGCATCCAGGTCGGACCCCTGGGGTGATCTTCGCCCTCTCCTCCAGGTCCAGGGTGACGCCGTTCAACTGCAAAGAGCGAATGCAGCCCAAAAAACCTTTTTGCCTGGACGCTGTGCCTCCTGCCAACACAAACAAATACCATACACACGATACACTAGTATTAGCTTTCTCTTTCTCAACTGATTTTACTGACACCAAGTAACTAAGTCAGAGTTTAAAACCTGCCCACTCCTCAGTTTAAGAGCCTCTTGTCTTCTGTTTTATAATTAAGCCAACAGAAATTGACCTTGTTATTATTAATGTTACATTCAAAACTATTACCTCATACAAACAGATGTTTTTACAAGACAATGTTTTCAGCCTAGTTGCAATAAGCTTGAATGTCGTTTGGTGTGTCAAGCCTATTGAAATGAGTGCCCTGTCAATCTCAATGATCGGTTTAGCTACACTGATTGGAAAAAAAGGGGCCAATTCATTGGAATAAAGAGTACATTTTCATTGGGAAAACCACTCAATCTGGCAACACTGGTCACTCCTCCTCTCATTCTGTCTCGGTGTGACTGTAAATCAATAATTTTCTTGTCTTCTCTGTAGTAAATTATGATTGACAGCCACATGTTGCCACTGCAGAACAACAAGGGTATGTCTGCTCTGCAGGGCACCAAGACATTGACACTGCCTATGTCAATGCGCTGGCTCTTGATTGGCTAACTACGTGCCTGATGAGCCATCTGGTGTCTGATATTCATCCTTTCCACTAACAGGCGAGAGGAAGAATCGCTTCCTCTTTTCACCTGACAATTAGCATTCTAATATACTGCAGTATATAGAGTATAGACTTGGCAAAATTATATTTCTCCTGGAGTTCCAAGCTGGCGATGTCTTATTTTATTTCTTTGGCAGGGTGTTACTCTCGCAGTTTGAGTCTGGAAAAGCTTCAAATGTTCAGCCAGAGCAGCTTTTCATACCACTAAACCACAAACCTCTGTGAGGCTTTCTCTTTTTGCAGCAAAAGTTATTAAACACAGACAACGCATTCCAATTAAATAAAGTGCTCTATGCTCTAAACGACTCAATAAAGAACAGTTTGACTCCACTGAATGGAACACATGCACAGAAAACATCTATTAAATGATGATTTAACCAGCAATGGTTAGAATGTGGAGTTTCTGGTTGTGACTGCAAGAAATGACCATATTCTTAGTGCACTTTGGCTAAAAGGCCATGGGCAGTCTCCTGAGGGACTAGTCCTCTGAAAGAGGGAAAGAAACAAAGGAACAGGATCTTCCAGGGAAAGAAGTCCTGTGGGAGTCAAAAAAGAAAGACCAAGGACTTGTAACATCCTGTTAATCATTGCCTGTTGTGTTTCCGGTTATATTTTCAAATACCTGTCTCACTTTGGGTCACTTAGCGTGCAGGGTGGTGCATTAAATAAGGGATTAATTAAGGTATATACCATGTCACAATAATGCTAACCGTAACAAATAAGATGTTATCCTTAAATGTATTGCATTGTTGTATTTTATGGCATTGTTAAGTTCTGTTCACTAACTGCTAGACCCGGCCCAGGTCCGACCGCACCCCCAACACCCTCAGCACCCCCAACACCCCCAACACCCTCAGCACCCCCAGCACCCCCTGACACACACTTTTTTGTGTGACTTTTGTTCATGAAATGTAGAAAAAGTACAATATTTTGGGCATAACTGAAGTAAAAGTAAAATGGCTGATTTGCAGAAATACTATAAAACAAAAAAACGAAAGTCGTCTGTATCTGACCATAGAGATCCTAATGTGATAAGAACTGAGCAGAAGGACATAGACACACATATCTGTTCACATCAACTAACAATGACACTATAACAACACAATAACGTAATAATGGTATTAATATAATATGATTATTCTAATTACAGCTTGTACAGGGATGTGTTACAGTGTGTATACAAAATGAATTCCTCCCTTCTTCTTAGTTGAAGCAGAATAACTTTGTGTCATATAAATTCACCCACAGCAATATCACGGCTTATTAATTCAAACTATTGAATATCCTGTCTTATTAACTTATACAAGGCAATTTTATATATTACAAATGGGAGACAGTATTCATGGCAATATAGACGTCTTGGCAGTTCTGTGAATTATGATTTAATTCACAGAATGGATTAACAATAACAATTTCTGGAGCACATGGCCCTTAACTTTGCAAAACAAGAGAGCAGAGACACTCAAATGCATACTGCTTCTCCTTAAATCAAGTCTTTGTCAAACACAAACACCCTCTCCCAGAGCAGTCTATTTCAATATCCCATCACATTTTCATTTTCGTTCAAAGATTTGAATCCCTCTGCATCGCCGGTAAACACCAACCAGGACAGTGCTGCCCATATAGGAACAACAACTCATGGTCACTTCTTTTTGGCTGTTCAGAGAGGATTATTAGCTTAACGCAGCCAGCCAATCAATGCTCAACTCCATCTTCTCTGCATCTCCCCAATCTCATCATTATTTGTCGGCTGATTTTTCTCTTCAAAAATGTTTGTTTACAAATCAACGAAAGTCCATAATATTTGCAGAAAGATAAAGCCTCATAATACAAGATGGATTTTCACCCCCTCAAACACAGTTTGACAGATAAACGCAAGAGGTTAAACACTCTTACTTAAGAGTCTGTGGAAGAGAACATTAGAAAAGTTTAAAGTGAGGAAATTTTGAGGAACTGTGGGATTGTTTAAAAGTTCATAAGTGACCCAAAATGTATCCTTTTTGTATCAAAGAATCAGATTGAATAAATGGTTTACTTCAACTTGTCACAATTCAACTTCAAAACGATTATATTGAGGTCTTAAACCAGGAAAAATGCTGCTGCTTTCAGCCATTAAGTCAAGTTTATCTTTTGATTTGAAAGAATATGGCTGGTGACATTCAGTATTTTCTTATTGTCAACGAATTCCATGAAATAAACAACTGAATGAATGAATCAAGCCTACTAACAAGTGTGGCCTGATCAGCCAGATATAAGTTATTCATTTGTACCAAGGAGTCACACCAATGAGCCACAGTGTTGCCCTGGGTGACACGTACCATCATGAACACTAGTTGATTTGAGTAGGAATCAATAGACTGAGAACCACAGACAGGGAAGTGAAGTCAGTTTTCTCTTGGGATTTGTTGACGTTAAAGCCCAGTTTAGACCAAAGATTTGTGACGAGTTGAAACTTTACAGTTTAACAGGGCTCCACACACACATACATACAAACACTGCATAATCCATTCTATCAGCGCACCATAATGCATCAAAGGTAATTATTGTTCAGTGTTTAGAAGGCTTGGACTCAGCACCTCCAAAGATTTATTTCTAAATACGGCCAATATCAGCAGGACGTGGTAACGCTACTCGCCACCTTCGAAGCGCCTCAGGCCAGCTGGGTAATAAAGGACTCTGAGGATGAAGTTTACAGACACATTTCCTGAACTCTAGCAGCTGCCCATGTGGAACTTCTGTGGGGCAAAGCAAAGCTTTTATGAACTGACAGCCAAGGTGGGAAGAAATTGTAGAAATGACTGTGTACTCTGAATGGCTGCTTACTTAAAGACGAGTTGTTGAGACAAAAATACTGTGATCTGCTTGTTCCCTCAACTCATAAATTTATCTATTTGTGTGTGTGTGTGTGTGCTTGTGGACATTTTTGCATGCTTGTGTTGCTAGAGTCACAGTCTGAGGCAAGAAAGAATTAGATTTGACAGCAATTATCACCAGTGCTCAGCTGCTAATGAGGTTAATATTCAAGCACTACTCTCTACTACATGCCTAATCTTAATCCTTAATATAAGATTAAACCAACCCTGATTGCTTTTAATCTAAATCCTAACATTACTAAGCCTTTTTTTTTATTGTCTCACTTTGAATTTTCCTCATATTCCTCAACATTTTAAAGGCATTTGAAAACACACAGACAAGTCACACTCGTGCTTCTCACCTATGAATAACTGGCTGTTGAGCTGCAGATGAATGTGTCCATCAGCAGGAGCCTCCTGCGTGGCGGCAGGGAACTCGTCGACCCGTAGCGATGCTTCCTTCACATTTCGCTCGGCTCGCACGCTGTGCCACCGGTTGTCGTTCAGCGGGACGCTCGTGTCCACTCGCACCTCCAGCGGCCCGTTTCCCACGTCCAAAGAGAAGACGACTTCTGAGGAGGCTGGAGAGGAGGGTAGTGGTCAGAACGGTCAGATCGTTTTATACACACAGACTGTGAGAGGAGCATTCGGATGACTGGGCGAGTGTCACTCCAGCAGAGTGAGTTTGACTTGTTGTTGCTGAATTCTAACAAACCTGAGATAATTGTGTCCTCTGATGAGTGAGACACAGCTCGGAGAGAAATGGCACTGTGTGTCATGATGTTGACGCTGTTAAAGCTGCAGAATGTTAAGTACGTTTTATTTACTTTAACATGTATTCATGAATGATAAAAATGTATTTCCGTACCGAAGTTAAGCAAAAAAAAAACATGTTGGTTTCAGATCCAGCAGTTGCCTGATTTTTCAGGTGTTCTGAGTAAAATGTGTGAAATCCAACCAACCAATGCAGCTGCCAGTATGAAAACCCTTAGAATTGTTCCTAGACAGTTTACAATGTGGGTGGAGTAGGAGGAGTGCGAGGCATTACATAAAAAAATCTCCTACCAAACTTAACAAAAGTAGCTTTCAGAAATCTCATTTTGTTTTCTAACCATATTGCGACAGACTTAGATAAAAATGTCTGTTTCTGTCACATTGTTCATTGGAAAAGCATTTTCCTCAGTTTGGCTCCAGACTTTGCCATCTTTCAGTGAACCCATTAGTCAGTCGTGTTCCTCCATCATCATATGTTGGCAGGAAGTGTGAAGTGACTTCCTCCCACCCGTCCATCTGTTGGCAGGATAGACAGATAGCTGGACACAGATCCGAGATGATTCAGAGACCTGCTCAAGGCCAGAAAGAAAGGCTGAAGCGACATACTCACTCATCTGTTCATTTCTTTGTGCAAGTGTGTGTAATCTGACACATCACTCAGAAAGAGCACATGTTTTAGCAGCAAGCAATTGAATTGGACTGAATCTCCAAACGTAATCTAGGTTAGCATGTTAAAGTCATTAATCTTCACAGCATTTACTCTATTAGGTTAAAAACTTAACCTATAATAAAAGCAGGTGAGCTGAAGGCCACATGGAGTCCGTTCATCCATCATAGCACTGCCAGCGTGCCTACGCTCCACATTTAGAGGTGAAGTTAGCAGAGTGGTGACATCTGTGCATGAACACAACATCATCCCTCTTGGATGAGGCTGACAGTGGAGGGAAAGCTGTATCGCTGTGGGATTGTGGAACCATTTGATAGAAAAACCCAGAGGCATAACATAATTTAGAAACTGCACTCTGGCCCAGCCCCAGTCATGTTAACAAAAGTAATAATGATACACAGTCATCTCAACACCAGCTGTCATAATAACAGCAGATACAGTGCTGCAGTGAGATGAGAGATGCGCTCCGCTGTAACAATGCTGGGTTTTCCCCAAGGAGGACGGGCACCATTTGTCCTGTGTGTGTTTGTGTGTGCGAGTGTGTGAGTGAGATAGAGAGAAAGAAAAAGATTACAGACAGATTGCGGTTTAGTTCCCAGAGATCATCTGTCGAACAGTGTGGCCAGTACTGTAACATTTGTTTCTTGGACTTCCTGCTAGAGACAATCAAACAAACTAACAAAAAAGCATCACTTTCTGTGCAGCACAAAACTAGAGCAAGTCCTCTGAATACAACAGCCCAAAACATCATTTTTGACTCCTTCCAACACTGTCAACAAAACAATACATCGGAACTGGCTATGGTTATGGTTTGATTAGGTTAGATTTAAGATGGTGGTTTTGGTTAAAGTGAGTTCTTTGTTCACTGTTTTAAGGGTAGAGAAGCATTGTGGATTATATTAAAATGAATACTTCGTTAAGGTTAGGAGACACTAACATTAACGATCCTCTCCGACACATATGTAGTTTGTGTCAGATATGGGTTTACTACATTTCTTTTAATTACCTATAAAAACACTTCAAATTACATCAATTACAAAAATTCGTTTGTACCAAGTTCTCCAGCACTTTTATATTTTGATGTTTCCTTGTGGTTTTTTGGACTTATGCCTGTTTTGACTTTGCCTTTGCTTTTGCCCTTTGGTTCCTGGTTGCCTACTCTTGCACAGTTTGGAACTTTTGGCTGTTATGTGGATTTACCTTTGTCTGCTCCCTGTCTGTACCTCTGCCTCACTGATTGACCCTCCCGTGTATGACTTTGGACTGCCTAGTAAAGACCTGTGTTTTACTAAACCTCTGTTGGATTGTATGGTTCCTGCTCTTGGGTCTCTGCTTGTGTATGATCCATTACACACACGTTCCTCCGATGTGTTGCCAAAGCTGACCCGATCCCGACATCTTCCACGTCCAAGGACAAGTCAAAGTCCTCACTTTGGGAACTGCTATACTATCGCTGTTTAAGATTTTAGTGGCGTATTACAAAAAAACTAAAGTTCTCAACCGCTTATGTTTTTTATAGTTCAATAAACTGCAGGAGAGAGTTGAGGAAGCAGGCACTGCTGAGAGTGCTTTATTTAAAGCTCAGTGCACCACTTTTCATATTTCTAATGGACTTCCTGAGAGTACTATCCAGAGTTATGTCAAAAGGACCTGATATTTGCACAAATTGTAATCCTTGAATCCCTCTGCTGTCGATAGTGGCCATACAAAGACAAAATGTCTGCAGGGTGTAAATTGCAGGCTTTCAAATAAATGTTCCTTAATGTAAAAGCATTTCCTCCCCGTTCTACTTTATAATCACTGTAGTCCTTTGAACTTTAATGTGACAGACCTTGTATACTGAGGCCAAAAGCTTGGCTGTAGCTTGCCTAAGATGTTACTTGCCTGACACACATCTTACAATCTCTTTTGAGCCCAACAAGTCTTCTAAACAAAATGACAAATGGTTTCCTTTGTTGTTGTCGATTGTCATTACCTTCTGACCTCATCTGTCAGTGCTTTCCAAAACCGTTACGTGTGACTGGTACATGCATTGCTTGAAGTGGAAAAAAAATTAAGTGCCAGTACTCCCCTTATTCATATGCGTATGTATCTGCAAATAATTAAGAACTGTAAATTTATACAATGAATAAAAGATACTTGGAAGAATTGCTGTTCACAAGATACATTTATTTAACCAAGAGAAAAACCATACACTAGCTATAGTGTGTCGCAGGATTAAGTCATCAGGTCGAGATGCCCTTAGTTCCTTGCAGCCTATTTCTGGTGATATCCCTGGATACTTTCACGTTCCCTCTACTTTCATTGTGTCACAAACACAAAGCATCTCTGCATTGCCATGCGCTATGTGCAGTTGTCCCTCTAAACTAGCTTTGGTGTGTGGTGCAATGAAGTCATCAAGCATGCGATGTTACTTAAACCAGCCGCCGACAGAGAAAAGCAAGCGGGCAAGAATGGGAACAGGTTAGTTTATTTAGGGATTTAGAACTTAGAGAACCTGATATGTAGAAGGAATAAAAGAGTACGGGCAGCTTGTGAGAAGTCTCCACAAAAACATTTCCTGATCTCCCACAGTTAAGGTTAAAAATAATTATATAAATATATACTATAGATGTAATTATGAAAACACTTAAATATGTAAATTCTTTGAAACAAATTGAATTTCTACACCAATATATTTTATCTCAACATTACCAGATACATTGGACTTTGATTAGTATCCTACAGGAAACAAGTTTTTATATAACAATGAAGTTGTAATTATTGTGTAATTTCCCAATTGTGTCATTACTTTTACTCTATTCGCTACATGTTCCCATGCCCTGAAGGCCCCAGACACTGAATCTAAAATCTCAACGGCCACCAAGCTGCCAATGTACTGTAAATAAACATAAACGTGTCTTTTGGAGCATTTAGCAGCTAAATAGATTAATATTTTCCTCAGCAGATCAAAACAGATTTAAAAGAAAAATGTAATATAGTAATTACATCCGACAGGTAGCCATAAACACGACCCCAAGTAAATGCTAATGTTGCTTTGTATCTGTGTAAATAGAGAGCTGAAGTCATGATGTCATGTCTGAGCTAGCCTCTGTTTCACTAGCATGCAGTCTCTCATTCAGCATTTCTTTCATCGGTGTTACTTGGAAAAGTAGAAGCTGCTGGGGTTACCTAAAAATATTCAGGATTTTTTTGGGGAAAAATACTATTTCTATGCGTTTTATGTGATGGAATTTTCCTTCTTTAGTCTAAAAGTAATAGGACAGCGGTTCCCTAGGTCACATTTGGGTCATTTGTAAACCTCAAAAGCATTAGGTCATATACTGTCACATTCAGAGCAATAGTTCAGCCCTCTGTCACCATCGTCCTGACAAAGCAAGGCTGACTCTGTCTTCCAGGAAACTAAGGAGACAGAGACAGACGTATGCCCCAGACTCCACATTGATATACTGTCTCCTCTTTGTCTCTGAAATGTGCTCTAAATATGACATGGAGTAACAAACAGCGTGACTTATGTTAATTAAGGTAAGTATTGTTCCTTGTTCAGAATCCAAAACCCAATAGAATCTTCACACATCTTCAGCTGGGTGAGGAAAAACCTAATTTAGAATTATAGTGTATCTTGCATAGCACAGGGTTAAATACTCCGCTCTGCACTGGCTTCCAGTGGCCCAAAGAATAGACTTCAAAATACTACTATTGGTTTATAAAGCACTAAACTGTTTAGGCCCAAAATACATTTTAGACCTACTTCAGTGTTATGAACCTACCAGGCCTTTAAGATCATCTGGATGTGGCCTTCTCACTGTTCCTCGTGTTAGAACTAAACAGGGGGAAGCAGCGTTTAGTTTCTATGCCCCAGTTAT